>QVOA01000110.1:0-24604 GCA_014825685.1 Pseudomyrmex cubaensis
TATATATATATATATATATATATATATATATATATATATATATATATATATATATATATATATATATATTTCAACGAAAATTGATCGATGGCGAAAGAACTCGTCCTCCTACGAAAAACGTTCGACATGACGAAGGTGAAGTCGACGATGGTGGACGAATTCTCTCGCGCTTGTTCGTGCGCGTGATCGATACATCGTGTGCTATTTCGGTGCAACGTTAACCAGAACCACGTCGAGTCTCTCTCATTCTCTCTTTCTCTCTCTCTCTTTCTCTCTTGATCGTGCCTATGCGACAAGCGACCGAGACTTCGTCGCCCTGCTTTTCGAACCAAATGAGTACATGAATGTGCAGCACATACATTATTCTTAATATTCACGAGTCGTAAAGCTACTTTGTCGGCGTTGAGTGTGACTCGCAATCAATTCAGCGGACTTAGTAAAAAGTTGTAATCTTCAAATAATAAGACGGCGAGTATTGTCGCAACTTCATTAGTCAGCAAAATCGGCAGATATCGTATTTCGCGTGTGAGAAACAACGTTCTCACGAGATATCATTTAAAGTTTGATATTTTGTATATGCCAGAAGAAGAAGAAAGAATTTCCTAGAAAAGAATTTCGGATGTAATGTAAATTAGATTGATCTGCCGATTTTTTTTCACGTATGTTTATCTCATCATCAACCATCGCGTAAATGTAAGTCGATGTTCCGTGATGTCGATGACACACCTTCGCTCGTAAAACGAAGGAGACACACCATGACCGTGTGTTCGTAACTGCCAATAAACTCCGCGATGCGATTGCGATACCATTGCGTTACTTGCATTATTATCCTTCAAGTCACGATAGGGGGGGATCCTCGACGGGGATTTTTGCGCACTTTTCAGTCGCTGTGCAATATTGAAATGCACTCGAGGGAGGGAAGGGAAGGAAATCTCCAGAGGATATCGCGCGTTGAGGACGTCGCTCGTTTCAATCGCCGTGCGATTGTCGTTGTTAATCAGTCGGACACCTGTACGCCGTAATTAACGACTGTTAAACGATATTCGGCACGTTGAAACGAAGCACGTTCAGTTCGTTCCGAAACGTTCTGTGCGCACGCACGTCCTTCGTTCGGATGCACTGGCTTCTCGCGATTATTGTGTTTTTAAATACCCGTCGACACGCGAAACGCGTCCTCCAACTCGATGGGCCCACGCCACACGGTCCGCGTCTTCCAAACGGGATACAAACACGAGAAAACACAGTAGCGAGAACACCACCTCTGAGATTCCACGCGGCGCTGCGTGTCCCAAGACGGAAAGTTGGATATGGCACTTCTGGGACGATAATTCAACTTTTGTCTCGCTCATCATTGAATGAAATATAATTCTTGTTTTTTTTTGTGTGTGCGATACGAAAATTACCTAAAAGATTTAACACGTTTCCTGTCGTTGTTTGTCTGAAAAAAAAAAAAAAATCCGCTCAACATCCTGGAAACGGCTCGTATGGCCTTATATATTTCTTAGCAAAAAAAAAATGTTTGTCGCAATCATTACGGTTTTAAGTAATTTTGTTTGATATATAGTTATGCGATGATTATGCGGTGATATTAATAAAAATCTTAGTTATCTGCTAATGTAAAATGCAAAACAACTTCATTCGTTTATGTTGTCAAAAAATAGAGTAAAACATTATTCACGCGATAACATTCATGTTACATCAATTTCTCATGAGAATAATCATCGCGTACAAATATAAGTACAAACGCACGGCAGCGAACGTGTTAAATTACTTATATTGAATGTATAATCAAATCGATTTATATAGATATATTATCCGTTGTTAATTAATCAATTTTGGATTTTAATTAATGTAATTTGTATACGACTCAGCGGGCAGAATAAATACACATAGGACGTAATTATTATGTCGGTATATTATAATAACGATTAATCAATTTAATAGCTCGAAAATGAGAGCTGTGCGTTGTTTAATGTAATAAGTCTCTTAAATTTATTTTACTCGACAAATGGCGCGCAATCCGCTTACCATTGTTCCCCGAGAAGTGCCGTATCCGAGAGAAGCCAGAGCGGAGAGGATCTCTTAGCGATTCATTTCTAGTTTGCGCTGCTCTCCTGGCGGTTTTCCGCGGGACCCTCTTTTACGCGAAAATCCCCTGCCGCTTTGTGGAGTTTCATGGTTCGAGCGGCGCGCGCGGACGCTTCGGCAAACTTCCATGGGCGACAGAAAACTCGATGTTTGACGGCTGCTCTTTGGTCGCGCGTGGAAAAATATTGGAAAGTCGTGTACGCGCACGGGAAACAAATTTAAATGTGCAATTGACAAATCGAACGGAATTTTATACGCGGACGGGATACACGGGTACGATGTATACATTTCTCAAAGAAGAACGATCGGGGAAAATAAAAGTTATCGCGATTTTTCATCGCCGGGCTAAGTTATTTCCATTCGCGCGATCGCGAAACTCGACGGAACTATTGCGCATTTATTGCGGCGGCGTTCCCGCCTCTCTTCGCGGAAGTTCCGGAACCGCGCGTAGTAGATAAAAGTTTCCGGAAACGGTTGTATTAGTTAGAAATCCGCAACGCCTTACATTCGAAACGCTTAATAAACCTCTTCGTTTAAAGATTAAAAACTTGTACTTGGTTAAAGGCGTTTAGCGCGCTTCGTTAGCAATTGAAATATTCCTCGGGCCGTTGTCGGAGCGGAGTGACGTCAATTAACTGGCGCGCCGGGAGAGGAAAATTATTCGAGTGTGCCTTCAGAATTCTTAATAGCTTCGGGTAGAGCGCGGAGGAACAGAAAGGGGAGGGAGCGATACTGGCTCGCGGTCTCTGCCCGGATGATACAAGTACTACGTCTGTCGACTAAGCATCTTTTCCTCGAGAAGAAGAGCAGCAACGTTCCGCTGTAACTCTCCGCGAGAGTTCCCTTCTCGTCAATTGTACACATTGCGAAAGAATCAGCCGTTCTCGAGAGTCGAAATCTTATAATCTAATAATCGCACAGCCTCGTCGACGGATAAAACACGTCAATTGCGCGATGTCGAACGAGTTGTAGTTCTTTTAACGATTTTTCATCGCCCGACTTGCCAATATTTTTCTCCGCCTTCTTGGCAGCCGATCCGTGTAAGGGGGTTGCTTGTAGGACCGGGTGGGTATATTCTTGTCGTAGAGCGGAGCGCGGGTGGATAAAAAGGAGAGGGGAGGGTTGTTGTTAGGAGGTTAAGCCGCGAAAATTAATTCAGCCGTCAGACGTGATGTCTAACTTGGTTGATGGTTTGTGCCCTGGCCCCGCCCCAACCCCGGCGTTGCCCCCCATGGCGTTGCCTTGCCGTTGCCCTGCCGTTGCCCTGCCCGGAACGACGGACCCCGACTCAATCGGCAAATGGACCACCACGACCCTACCAACAATCGACAACAACCAACCAACCACCAATGAACCAACTACCAACCACCACGGCCCAATCGACAGTACAAAGCCTCAATCATTGTACCCGATTGCCCCGGACCCGAACGGTAATGACCAACACCAACTACTTAATGTTTCTTATTTTTCTTTGTCTCTAATTACGAGGTATATTACCTATTTGAAGCGCCTGCGGAAAACCTGGCGTGACAAAACGAATCTCTCTCTTTCTCTCTATCTTTTTCTCTTTTTTTTTCTATATATATAATCTTTTTTTTTACACCGTTATTCTTTTCACTTTTCGTAATCTATATTTTATGTACTACTATTTTATTCTATAGTTTATGTACTACTACTTTCTTCTTTTCTCTTCTACTGTCAATCTGTTTCATTGTCTGTTTAGAAAAAATTCATTTTTGTCTGTCTGTCTGTCTGTCTATTTCTGTTAATGTCTTTTCTTTCTCTCTCTCTCTCTCTCTTCCTTTCTTTATCTCTTTCTTTCTTTTTCTGTGACACCGTCTTTTTTTTCTGTCCGTCGGTGTATTTACGTGCTAATCGCGACGACTGTTCACTCTCGCGATACATTGTCTACTTCCGCGTTTCTGTTGCTTTCGTTTTTCTCGCGCGTGTTCTCTCGGACGCTAATTTTTGCTCGTATTGTACGCTTGTAATTTGTAGAATTTTTTCTCGCGGGTTAAAATAGTAAAACTCTGTGAAAAAAAAATTAAAGTCTCGGTTGGATTGTAAAGCAGCGTTCTCCTTCGCACGGCTTCGAATGAGAAACCGACTCGTGGCCGCGACACGAGTGAAAGCCGCTGGATGCAGCTCGTGACTGCACCTGCTGTTGGCACGCGGTTGCATGAATCGTCGCTTGTGCATTGCCGCGTCGCATCGGAACGCAGCGACTATCGCGCCGTTTCGCGCCACTCGTGTGAATCAGAGATCGATTTAATCCAATCTCTATTAAATCCGCGCAACGGAAAAACAAGAAAAACCAGAAATGATTTCAAAAAAACAAGCCAACGTGTCGTCAATTCTAGCGCCAGATTGACAGATCAAGCTCTTGCAATCGCCAAAATGCATTTTCTTCTAAAACTGTGCGACGCGAGGACACGCAGAGGAATTGTTTGCAAATTTTTGTCTTTAGAACTTTTAGAGAGAACATTTGTGTTTCAGCGTAACTCTGCGTATAACGAGGACCTCGCTGATTTTCCGAGCGACTGTCATGTTACACTCGTTTTTCTTTTTCTCTGTCTGTCTCTTTCTGTCTTTTTCCTGTCTCACGCGCTGTTCTTCTTGTTTTCAGTAAATTTTTTTTCTTTGTTTTTTTTTTCCTGCGCAAGCGCCACGTAATGAGACGCGTGCGAATATCACTCGACACCCACACACGTTATATACACCACACGTTACGATGTCGGGAATATGTTACAAACGGTGTCTGTAATATGTGGCTAACACGGAAGCTAATATATGTGGTATGTGACGCACTCGGCTCTAGGGCCGATCAGTGTTGCGGATTGTTTATCGCGTTGAAAATACGTTTTTTTAATAACACATTAAAACAATTCTGTAAAATTGAAATTTTTAATATTAAATTTTTAACATTTAAAAAAAATTATATACATTGAAACATAATTTTGCATTTTGATCGAGTAAATTGCGAGGAAGAATAAATTTTCAATACACGGCAACTTCGAAATATTCGTGAATCAATTAAAGCCGTAATTTTCAACGCGACAAAACGCCCTCGATGTAAGATATTCGGCTCTGATAAGTGGTTGTCCCATTAGAAATATTCCGGCGTGATGAATTAACTCGCTAAGTCGAAAGTCATTATCAACTTCTCTGTGGACTAATCGCCGCGACGCTTATGCGAATCCCATCAAAGAGAGAACACTTCCATATAATAGCGTAATAATAGTTCAAACTTGCGTAATGAACTCGCGTCCGGTCGTCGTCGTCGTCGTCTTTCGCGCTCGATCGTGTCTCTGTCTCTTCGCGCTCGATTATCGTCGAATTGCGTTTAAATACGTCACGCCTCGATACACACCCGCCGTTTTCTCTCCTATGAAATTATGTCGCGCACACAACACATGGGGCATTAACTGGAAATTTATCTTCGTTCTGGGACGGCAATAAAATGTTTTTATCGCTGCCGTTAAAGCTCTCCTCGAAAAACGCCCCTAATGCGATTTCTATTCGCGGTCGCACGATCCTCGGCCGAGAATTTCGCCGGCACGAGAAACTTCCAAGAAGAATCTCGAATAATCATGAGAACGAAGACACAGAATTTGAAAGGTATCGGAGGATTTTCAGAACAAAAAATCTCGAGTGGATTAATCGAAGCATTCGACGAAAAGGGGAAGAGTGATATCGTATTTGTTATTAGCTTTTCGCCGTTCGATTATTCATACGTGTGTTTCAAACGTGATTATTTTCGGGGGAAAAAAAATTGTAATGTGACGCAAATCGTTTTTCCGCCGGATTAAATCGTTCTCGCATTTTTCACGAAACCGCGAGTCCGTCCCGTAAAAGACAAATCTTCAGCGTTAAATCTCTCAGACTTAAAACTCTCTTCTCACTTTTCTTGTCTCTCGTAGATACCGATGTTGAAGTGTTCCGTGATCTGTAGCCTTCTGCGTGGATTTTCCTGTGTCCGGTCTTCTCGGAGGAATGAATATCGATCAATCATTCCCTCCGTAACTGTATTCGTCATACCGTGTTTCTCGTTTTGCCGTTTTTCATCTTTAGAATACATCGGCGATCCTGTCATATTTCTCTCTCGACTTCTCTCTAATCGATCTCGTCGGTTTCCATCAGTCGGAGTCGATCAGTGTAACTACTTATCCTGTTTTGTCCTTTGAACTGGGTTTATTAGGAAAGCAAGGTGATGGGGTAACTTTCGAGAATTTCGATCTCGAGAATTTCTCAAGAGCGCTCTAATAATTAACGCAAAGTGAACGCAATTAACACGCAATATAAACGTTTGTGTAGTTTTTTTTTTTTTTTTGTTTTTTTGTTTTTTTGTTAATAGGATTTTAAACGAAGTCACAGAGAAACGACACTTCGTGTCCGCGGTAGCACAGAAAGGAAATAATTTTCGCGACAGGAGCGCGATCACTTCGCGGGTTAAATTGCCGACCGGATGCTTCTCTCGCGGAAACCGGCAGAACGTTTAAAAAGGACAGTACGTGCGCAATTTTCGTGATATATTCAGTCGAATGGAAGATACGCGGAGTCTCTCGTTATAACGAGGAAGGAAAACGGAAGTGGACGACGTGAGGATTAAAGGTGGGAAGGGTTGCGTTTCGGAGAAAAAGAGAGAAATGGGATCTCTCTCGCACATGAGGGTGGATTTGTGCCGGTCGTCGTCCCCGAAAAAGTTCCGTGTTTGTTTTCGATCGTGAGGAATGATGAGAGCGGGAACTCGCGGCCGCAACTTTTAAAGCCGAGGAGGAAACGGATTTCGTTCCCCTTTTTCGAATGAATACGTAAAGTATAGATGGGGGAAGAAGAACTCAAGTAAATAGTCGATTATCGTCTTTACACACAAAATAAATCGAAGTAAATAAAGAAAAATAATCACCCCCGCGAACAATAAAGCACGTTTTAAAGAGAGATGGAAAACCAAATGTAAATGTCACGTTTTTCTCACGGGAAGATATTCGGGTCCTTCTCGCTCTCTTTCTCTCTTGGAATCGTTTAATTCTCTTTTTCGCCAGCGACGATTCAGCAAACGAAGCGACCGAATCGGACCGCGTTTCTCTCGCGAGACGGCGCGCGATAACTCGCTCCCGTAAAACACGATCATTCCGATTCGCGCGCGCGATGTGATTGAAGCTGGATGAATGCAGGTCGGAAAAATAGAGAAGAGAGGGAAGTGAATCGAGCACGGTCGAGCGTTGTCGCGATTGCACGCGAGCGCGTTTTCGAAACCCGCGAATATATTGATTTTTCCTAACGCGTAACTACCTGTTCAAACTATCAGAAATGAACTCATCGCGACTAACAAACCGCGTTGACTCGTTGACAAACATTAATTCGGTTTCCGTAAAAACACAGGCGACAGATGTGTGCGTTCGATGACAGATTAATCCGGAAATTTACTGCGGAGTTATTAACGCAGAACGGTGTTAATTTCGCGGTCGCATCCGCGTTACGAATGGCGAGCATAATGGCTTTCGGTTTGCGGTGACCGACACTCCGCGGTGTGTGCATCCGCGAATTCATGGCGCGGGGATCGGGCGTCATTAAACTTTTGTCGGTTTTAATGTGTAGGCGTCGCGCCATTATTCATCGTTAAATGTCACGGTGAATCGTAGTCGATACGGAGGATTAAACATATATTTATGAAGTATAGACTTAGTAATGTTCGAACCGCGCGCGCGACCGAAGGCTATGATTAATAAAACGAACGCGCATCCAGCTCCGATCGACCCGCACCCAGTTAATTACTCTCGACTACTTACTCCGTCGGCGGGAGGGAAGAGGAATTTCATTCGGTGCCCGCTCGATTCGAAGCGGCCGAAGTAACGGGTGATGCCGAAGTACGCACGCGGAAGAAAAGAAAAGGGGAGTTAGGCAGCATCGCTGGTTGATGTTTAACACACGCGCGAACGCGTTATTATACTACGCACGAACGTCATTTCGCACGGGATCTCTTTCTCTCTGTATGATCAAATAGCACGTAAACGCGATTCACGCCTCACCGGTGTGTATAAGGGGCCGGCGTAATTCTGGGGGTTCTTCTGATTCTAGGGTGCTCACCATCAGTTCGGACCTGCCCACTGTTCTCCAAGTGTTGAATGAAGTTGTACCTAATCTTGAAGAGGTGAGCGTTTAAATTCTCTGTCGTGAGATTTTTTTTTAGTTATTGTGTTATGTTTGTGCTTTTGGAGGTAGTTGTGTAATTTTTCGATTTCGATCGAAATAAGTTCGTTAAAAAGAAAAAGACAGAAAAATTTGATCAGAATCGATTCTGAAAAATTGACACAACGGCTCTGTGATTGTTGGTACGATAATCTTGGGCTCGTCAAAAAACAGTGTGATTTACTTTCACAAAATGAAGGTAAACTAAATTTCCATTTATTGTAGCCGCAATTTCAGAACGGTTCCCGTCATGGCAGCGATGAGATCGACGTGCGCATGCTGGTGCATCAGAGCCAAGCGGGCTGCATCATCGGAAAAGGAGGTCTGAAGATCAAGGAGCTCCGCGAGGTGAGTCACTCGATAATTAGTCACGACTCGTAAAATGACATAACGCGGTTTCTGCCGCGCTCTCTCGACGAGCGAGTTGTGCATGTTTCCCGATGGTGTAATTTCGCAATAAAGTTACGAGGCTTAACGGTCAGTTCGTGCGAGAAGCCGCGCGTCGAGAAGCGCGAATTGGAAATGGAGAACGAAAGGTGAACGAGCGCGTTTCTGAAACAGAAAGAAAATAAAAACACAAGTAAAATAATAATTCAAGTCTTTTGAGATCAAAATGATAAAATAACAACAAAAAAAAAAAAAAAAGAAATCTCGCGAATCCTTTCGCGTCTCTAAACTACAAGTCATTTTACGAGCTCCGTCATTCCTCTCTCTCCCCTTGTGCATATTTAACGTCTCAATTAATGCGACGCGTCAAAGCGATCGTGCAACAGATTGAAAGTACGTACTATATCCGAATAAGCTTTGTCGGTACTCGAGTTTTTATCTCGAGTTTAACGATTCGACGGCGATTGAAGTTTTGCGATGAACACAAACACCGCGATCGGTTTATACAGACTTCGGTGTATTAACTTATTAACTAAGTGAGACGGCGCTTTGGAACTTCGAAGCAAGCTTATTTTGTAATGTATTCATCGTTTCTCTCGCAGTTTGATTACGTGCACGACGAAATTTTCTCGTCTCTCTCGCGTACGTCGTAATAAAATGAACAATAAATAAGGCGAAACTTAATAACGTCAGAGAAATATATGTCATGCAAATTACGCGGTGTAAAATAAAATTATCGATACATTTTAGAGAACTCGTATTAGCGATAGAGAATATCGCCTTTTTCCTTCTACGCGGCGAGTAACAAAGCGACACAACAATCGAGTTTCCTTTAATTAGCAATCTCTTCCCGACATCGTGGCCCCGATTTTACATAACGAGCTTCATACTCGTCCGGAGTTTTCCCAGCGAAGGGCCTCGGCCCGGACTGGTCTGCCAGTCGGGTTCTTTCTGAAATATGCAACGTGGCCAAGTGGCTCGTTACGTTTCCGCGAGAAACAAAACCGAATCGACCGACGACGGTGCTTTTGTCTATTCCCCCTGGCTGGAATCGAGTGCTCGAGTTTGAGTGCCGTGACTCGAGTGGAGTTTCTTCCGTTGTCCTTCTCTCTGTCTCTCTCGCTCTCCCGATCGATTTTGTTTCTCTTCTCGCTTGTTCTCGCGCGTGATTCCAGCGATTTCGCGATGTTACGTGCAATTCGAAAGGTCGATATTACGAAACGCAAAGGCGTAGCAGCGATCGTTTCGAGAGATACATTTTTTTTTGTATAGTCGGTTATTGCGATATTTAATTTAATTTAATTAATTAATTTATTTATTTTTCTTTATCGTCGTTATATCGCTCAGTTCTGCGAGCAAATTCGGCGAGCTCTTCCATATGGCGCCGGAGCAGCGCGGAATAACGTTGTTTGGCAATTTGCTGTGAAACTTATTCGTAATTTCGTCAGCCTTAACATCCTCCCACGGTGAAGAGCAGCGGCGGAGATATTTAGTCTATTAGAGTTTAGTTAACTGCTGCGTCGGGATAATACATTTAAACATTTCGCTCGAGGGAAGAAGAAGAAGAGTCGGGAACAATCGAATTTTGTAAAGCGCTATCGGAGAAACGTGTATGCAAAAAAAATCTATATAAAAAAAAAAAAAACCCTTTGATGAACTTTTCGGCTGGCAAACAAATTGCGAATCTTATTTATTTTGCATCGCACACGCTTTTTCTCGAACGAGAGAAATTCCACGCGACGAGCAAAGCAAATATTCGTTTATTCGGTGATATTGAATGAGCAATCACAAAATATGTGCCGGATTCGCAATTTACTTCAAAGAACGCAAGGGATGTTCATTGAATTTTGTTGATAAGAAAAAAAGAGCGTGTGTGTGACGTCAGATAATAAAAGCAGCCGCCGCGAGTCAGACAAATCCTCTATACCCCCTTCGGAACGAGGGGGCGGAAGACACGACACCGCCACTCGGCGACATCGCCGAGTCGTTTTATTTCGATTCGCGGGGGGTCTCTGGTGGGTAGGGGTAACTTTATTGATTTTGAACGGGATTCCGGCGCGCTCTCGGGGGTTTTTTTTTTCTTCCTCTCATCGGGCGTCATCTAGGATTCCGTTGCGCTGCCAGAAAACGTGCGGCTTTTCGATCGCCGTCGTCGGAGAGAAAAGGTAAGGATTTGTACGGGTTGTTTATTATTCCGCGCGAGCACGGTACGCGCAATTGTCCCGAGTTCTCTATTCTTTCCGATCGCGTCAGGGTGAAAAACGTTTTTTTCGCCGGTCGATCTTGTACAAGCGCAAAAAACAAAAAAGAATCTCGGTAGGATCGTCAAAATGCGCTCCTGCAATTTGCTGCAAATTCGTCGCGCGAAAACGTCGACACACCTCGCTCTATTCATTGTGTGAATTATTTTGCGACCAATATACATATATATGTGTATATGTTGTACGGCGAACTCGTTTTACGCGAAAATCGGTATACGCGCGCGGTGTGAGAATTATTATGACAATAAACGGTCGAAATCGATCGACCGTTTATTCGTGCGCGCCCGTTTATATTACCGCGCTAATTAAACCCTCGAGTTCGCATTCGCTCGATATAAACGGCGGAGCAAGATGCGATTCCGATTGACAATGCGCGCGGAACAATTTCACGCGCATTTGCGCGTGAATGACGAAACATTCAAGTCCCTTTAATCTCGCGTAACGTTGGCGCGCGTGCATGTCTCGTGTCTGAAAGTTCGCATTCGAGCTCAGTTTCGTAACATTCGCTCTTGCAACTAGGAGAAGCACCCGTGAATTCCCGATGGCACCCGAGAGGTTCATGCAAATAGAATAACTGATAGGACGAGGATACTCCTTGATAACGACGTCCGAGAAGAATGTGAAAAGAATACGAGATGCCGCGAGAAAATATGCGCGGCACAAAGCGCGGCTGTGTGACACACGAGACATGTATGCGCGAATGTGCATACATTGAATCTGTGAGTATAATGCGAACACGATGATACTTTGAATGTTTTAGAGAGTCTGAGTAATCGATGCGCGGCGTTATAAAACCAAAGAACGAGCAAATTATCGACGAGATCGGGGTTCGACGCCGGTCTTTAATCAAGTCTTTGTTGTTCGCGGCGGATAATTACTTCCTTCGCTTTTAAACAGATTTTTCTGCGTGTCGCGCGTTATATCAAACACTTTCGAAATAACATTTAAATAAACATTTAAATATTAATCGGATTCGGAATTATATTTAATGCATTTTCGCGCTTGTCATATCTTTTGCGCATTAATCGTAATCTGTCGACTGTGTCCGACGTATTTTACATCACAAAATTTTATAAATATTCCACTGCGATTGATACAATGCAGACACGAAAATTTCGATATTAAACGTGTGATTGAAACTACCGCATTGTTACAATACTATAAAAAAAAAAAAAAAAAAACGACGTTATATACGCGACCTATCAATTGAGATAAAATTTCCATCTCGGAGAGCGTCCGTTTAAATTTGCAAAGGTTTCCCCGCGCGCGCGATCGTTTGCTCGCTCGCTCGTTCGCTCGCTCGATAATAAAACGTCAGAATTCGTCGTACATATCCGTGCGTCAAAGCGAGCGTGTTCGATATGTCAGCCCGATAGATAAAAATGCTCTTTGGTGTATAACACGCGTTGATTCTCCGCCGTTTGAGAGCCGGAATCGGCAATTCGCGTTGCGCAACGCGCGCGAGATTAACGCACGTTCGTTATCTATGCGTACTTTATATGTACTTTGCGAAACGTGCTCTCTTCCGTTCTACCGGGGAAGAAGTTATATAGGCGTGTGTGTAGTTCGCGGATCGAACGCCAGGCTTAAGTATCGTAGAACGCGCGAACGCCGTTCTAACGCGCAACGGGAAAGCCATATGTCCACTTTGGGTAGCCGATGATTAGGCGCTCACAATGTGCAGGTCGTCGCGTGTTAACCACACGTGCGTGTCATCAGGAAAGCGCGCGTTCTATCGCGCGGATATACATGTCCGCGGTATCTATTACGACCTATGTGTGTGTAATCCACATACAAAGTGCGGAAATTGCGTAGCCTCGTTCGCGTCGCAGTTATCTCCGTCTTGTCGATGTGTCATTATCTCGATGCGTATCGCGTACCACCGATCGCATTAATTCCGCGCAAGATTCAACCGAGGAGAAAAAAAATCGGCGTGAATCAATAACAAGTTAACGCAACTTTGCAGTCCCTCTTTGCGCGCGAGTATAAAAAAAATAATGTAGTTGATTTCCTCTTTATAAAGACGCGTTGGGAAAAAAACAAAAATAAAACCCGAGATAAAAGCGTATCTCTGACGGACTGACTTTTCTTGCCACATTCTTTCGCCACATTCTACAGCGTGTGTTTTTCTCGTCACGATGTCTCGTTTGAGCGAAGTCGCGCAACTTTCGTGCATTTTAACAGACGAACCGAGAGAGGGCGATGTACCGGAGTTAACGTTACGGGGAAGAGGGAAAGAGGAGGGTTAAAAAAAAAAAAAGGTCTTTTCCAACGAAACTCGAAATTAATTCCAGGAAGGTACACCAGATAATTATGCACACGCGATGCCTTTATTATCCGCTGACGCCGTTTTGTCTACGGTGCATGTCGGAACGAAATAAGTAGAAAACAAAGCGTTACACACTGCAGAGACTAAAAATTTCCGTGGTTTTTCTGCGCGTAGAAAATGTATGCTCACGTGCTTTGCGTAATGAGCAGACCGTTTCGTACACATCGAAAAAGAATCGTTAAATTTACATATTAATTTATTATATACACCTGCGCGTGAATATGTTTAAATGGAGATTGTATACGCGCGCGCGTATATCTGACTGGCAACGGGAAGATATAAAGCGCATTGATTCAACGAACTCGCTCGCGCGAATGCTATTTGCGGATCAATTTCTATCGCGTAATTAGATGGATAGATGTTATTGCGACCGAACGTGATCGGCGTTTCGTATGGCCAAATATATGCGTCCGAAATAAATTGCGTGTGTGCTTCCACTATGAATGTAACGGCGGGGTAGGACCGCGAACGCGCGTTGCAAATAACCGCGATATTTACCTTTCGCGACAAAAATTTGTTTCGTTTTGCCATGGTGAAACACGCGAGATATTCTTCACTTTAAATCTTGATTAACATCGCACACTAAATTGAATGACGATGTCAAAATCGCGAAATACACTTGCTGCGCATTTTCGCGCAGCAGCGAGTCTCTAAAAGACATTACGAAATATTCGTAATTTTTTATCTTCTCGCTGTTTTGAAATAATTGTTTTCTCACATTCTGGCATAAAAAAAAACCTATCAGCGAGAACCGCGTATCAAACGATAAAAAGCAATATTTTTTTGTTTAATTAATGTATTTTTTAAATTGAGCGCTGAAAAGTGCGGACTGAAATATTTAAAACGAGACGCGTTTCTCGCTGGAAGTCAAGAGAATACAGAGAGTTGCTTTCTCAGTTCTTCCCGATTGTCCTTCGTCATTTGTGAGCGCGCGGGAATATTCACGGGCAACATGTGTTGCTATGGGCCTTTCTGGCAAGGCCCGTGCAGCACGCAATCTCCGAACAGGTGCTGTCGAACCAGGTAACGGACGATTCCGAGCAGCTGCCACGCCAGGTGTAGAGAGCTTCTAGTCGCCTGAGCTCTCGCCGTTGACGCTCGGCAAACCCAACTTCTTCTCGGCTACCTTGGACCTTCCTCTTCTCTCGATCCCTCGCCCAGCGCTGCGACTTGTCCTGCTGATCTCGGAATACTTCTCTTTCCCGCGGAGCTCTCAATGTTGCTTGCTTACGTGTTAGATCCGTTGTTCGCAAACTCGTTGCCAGTAACGAGAAATTTATACGATCGCATAACAAACAGGAAAGGCACGAGTTTTTACCACTACGGAATCGTCAACAAAATTTTTTTGAATATAAATATTATGTAATGGGCGTAAAGTATATTTCATGAAAGAAAAAAAAGAAATGTTTCTAAAATGTTAAGATAGAAAACAAATAGCGCAAGATTTGAAGTTCTTTGTTTCATTTAAAACTCATTTTGAAAACTCGGAAAAATTGCTGCAGTTGCAAATATCCGGGCGAATTGCAATCCGGTCGGAGTAGCGGGAAGTTCCAAGGGCGACTTAACGGGTGGAAGCATCGCGCGCGCGGCGGAAGCGGGCGTATAAAACGGCGAAGCCCCTTTGTGGTTGAATGAAGTCCGGATGGAGTCGCGACAGCGGCCGAAATCGAGCCAGGAGCGCATGACGGATCCCGCGAACCCTATCACCTTTTCAGTAGTCGTTCGTACGTGCGCTCGCAAGGTTCTTCCCCTCGTGTGTCAAGAGACACACAAGTTCTTTACACAGTGCACATGCTTCGGGATTCCCGTGGGACTTTCGACGATGGGTACGTCAATTGATCGACATTAATTTAATCGAAACTCGCGCGCGTTATTCTTCGATTGTTTACCTCGTCGTCGTTACTGTGCGTTAAAATTTCTCTGTGATCTTTTGTTGCGCGTCGAAAGAGCACGTCTTTCTATCGAAACAAATTTTCGACTTATACGTGGACGAGTGTTTTCTTTTCTTGAAAGAGGATCTCCGATAGAGAGAAGTTTCCGACGTCGCGAGCTATAACTTTTAAACAAAAGCACCATCGAGAACTATACTAAACAAAACTTTGAAACATATTTAACCGGAGGTGAATAAGGAACGCGCATGCAGTGGGAAAATACGTTCGTCTGTGTTTGGTCGCATATTCGGAGTAGGTTATACGGTGCGCGTAGGAAGCGAGCTGAAAAAGTGGAGTTGGCGCCACCAGAGATTTATAAACTGTTTATTAAAGCAGCGAGAGACGTCGAAATATGTAAAGCGCGAAGCGTGGAGAAACCATAAAGGAAAATGAAAGAGTCGAGGAAAAGGAAAACGCTATATTTGCTTTAGCTGCATTTGTGTATAAAGAGGGGAATGCGCGTTTTCACATGCGCGTTCTCGCTGCTCGATAGAACGACGGATATAAGATCTCTCTATTTTTTTTTTTTTTTTATTGTATATTTTATTTATCTTGTCTGCGAATACATCGCGTTCGATTGCGAATCAAAACGCGTGACCCCGCAATCCGACGTTCAATTGTGCGAATTTATTCAGACAGTGAAAGGTCGCGAGTTAATATTATCTTGGAAAATGTGGTTTTTTTGTTTTTTTTTATTGTATTGGTTTTACATTTTGCGTCAATGTATTATCTCGCCACGTGGTCGGGTGTAAAGTAGACGCGCGTGTGCAAATAAATGGCGCTGTGAGAAAATAGCGAACGTTTCGGATCCTCTTTCTCTCGCCAGATAAAGCGTTATAGGGAAACGGTTGGAGAACTGTTCCTTTAACGACCACTTTATCGGACATTCCTATCGTTTAGATCCGCAAAGAGGAACGATATCTCGCGATACCTATCGAAAGGACGTGGATTCGCTTTTAATTCGAAGGCTCAAAATAAATTCCCGCGAGCTCTCATTGAAATTTTGAATAGTTTTTGGTTATTCGCATCTTGAAAACTTCATAAACGAGGATTGGATCGCTGAATACATGTTTGAACGGGTTTCTGACAAATTTCGAAGTGATCCCGCTTTGCTCTGCGCAGCGACGGTTTTATAGAGGAAAAGGGGCGTCGATAAAATTTTATACCGATAGATTACGTCGCGCGATGCGATATTCGCGGGACGAAAATCACATTTTTATCGGCGCCCTCGGAAACAGCGTGTTGAATATCTATATCTGTCGCTTAGACGAGTGGAACGATTGGAAGATTGAAAGAGAGAGAGAGAGAGAGGGGAGGGGGAGAGGAAAAAGAGAAGAGAAGAAGGTGCGCTCAATATTTTTTTCATCGAATGCTTCGGTTTAATTGCGTTATATTTATTAATTAACGTGCACAGTCGTGCCGCACGAAATTCTACGCGCAACACGTCGAGTTGAAGATATTGAGTGTTTTTCGATGATAAATGTTTAGGGCATTATTATATGCTGGTCTGCCTGTGCGTAATTGAAATTATCGACAAAAAGCTTCAATACTCGGAACAATGTCAACGGAATCTCTTTGTCGGTAATTTCAATGTAATTTTACGTTTTCGCATGTCGCCCGAAGCAAAAAGGAGACTGCGCGTAAGGGAGGGTAAATTTTTTTTAGGCTCGTGAAAACGGGAGAAAATTGATCCGGAAGCTTTTGTTATGTACACTTTGCTCCGCGTCGAGAGAAGAGAGAGAAAAGCAAATTTTACCATGCCCTTTTCGCTCTTAACATTCGTCAGATTTTAATTTCAAATCGCGTCTCTTCGCGTCGAGAAAAAATCCCGCTCAAAATATCGCGCAGTGATTTTTTTGAAATTTATTTTTTGTTGTACGCCGAAGATTTGTCTTATGTGTGAATAATATTAACAAAAAAAAAAAAACACCAGATTTACGGGATTTTCGACAAAGTTTTGCCGAGTGGAAAAACAACAAATAACTGTGTTTTTAACGAGATCTCGTTGTGTAAATTAACAGAATTAATAGTTTTATTTAAAATGTTTACAAGAGTAATATTCGCGAGAGTAATAACTACCTCTTGAACTCTTTATTCTTGTTGTGAACACACTTCATGATAAGAAAATTATATTTCGCAACAAACGCCGTACTTTGGAATGACGACGATAAGAGTTGTACATTGCGACCTTCCGAAAGGTGCGACGCGATTATCGAATTATCCCAATGATAAGGTTCTCGTGCTCGACTTCGCGAGGGTAGAGAGAGAGTGAGAGAAAGAGAAAAAAAATAAGCGAACGAAAGCTCGCGTGTCATTGCGTCGTACTTCTTGGAGCGGAAATTTATGCCGTTCGCGGAAAAACGGACGGCGAAGGGGCGTATTGAGCGAAAAAAAAAAGGAACAGAAAGGGGTGAAGATGTAGGACGACGAGGTGAGGAAAGAGAGAGATCTCGAAAATAGAATCCGGCCACTTTGCCGAGGATAATATCGTACGTCCCAGCTCTCCACTTCGTAAAATAAACAGCTTCTTTTCTCTCTCTCTCTCTAAATTGCGTTACCTCGCTTTCTCTCTCCTCCGCGTGTGTCCTTCTCGCTTGTCTGTTCCTCCACCTTTTTCTCCGGACTACATTTTCATACACATCTGTCGAGTTACGAAAGGCGAATTTCCGCAATACTTCCTCCGATCTCTGCGTCACTTTACTCTCTTCTCTCGGTTTCTCCCTCGCCCCTCCACGTGCCACAATCCTCTCCGCCGGGAATCTCGTACAGAGGTGATTCGTCTCCGCGCGCGTGTATGCGTGCGCGCAAACTCGGCGTGCACTCATCCTGGGTCTGTAAGACTGTTTATTAAAAAGCTTTTAGCGATATTAGACTGTTCACGAAAAGCTGCTTTTCCCGGAAAGGACTCGGGAACCACATGTCCTTTCATCATCATCATCATCCTGAGTGAACCGGACCTCGGATTTACGGAAAACTTAAGAGAGAAAGTTGGAAAGTTCAATTTTTCTTTGAATTGCTTATAGTGCAATTTTCGAATTACATTCCGAGTGTCTATTCGTAGAATTTTCGTGTGAATGGAGGTCGTTGATTCTCGAGAATCTCGGGTTCGTTCATCGATAATCGATCGAGAGAACGCGCACTTCAAGCATTTCTTTCTCTCTTCGTCGTCGTCGTCGTCCGCGATGATGTTGTCTGGAGTTCGTTAAAACACTCTCGAAAAAACCGCGTGTACAGCTTATGGCTGCACCCATTATTCGACTTTTTCCATATTTCTCTCTTTCTCTCTCCTCTCTCCCTCTTTTCCTCTCTTTCTCTATTTCTTCTTCTCTTCGGTTTTTCTACTTACTCACGTTTCGAAAACTTAAGGTACTCCGCCGTTCTAACAGCCGTGCCATAATTTCGCGCGATCGATGCTTCACCGCGAACGTGACATTTTCTCTCCACGTGTGTCGTCTCGCGTGCGCCCAATCGCGCAAATATGGTATTTATTCATTGATATTTTTAATTCCCTCAGTCTCTTCAATCATATTCTGGTATACTTCAAAGTTTTCTCCCTTCTTAGCGAGAAATAAACATCGACAGGTGTTTCAAAAGAATGAAGATGAAGCGTTTCTCGCGCTCAATCATCCCGGGATTCCCATCCATTACTCGCGCGGTGAAACAATATCGCAACAACTTTCGGCGTAGCCGAAGTTTCCACGTGTCGACGAATTAAGCGACAGCATTTCGGGAGTTTGCGAGGAGTTGCGTTGCCATCCTTCCTTCGGGCGATGAGTCGTCCGATCCGCGAGCTGTTTTCCACGCAATTGTTATCTTGCGCCTGGCATCATTCCCCTCCGTGCTTGTCTAGCGCGTACGCAAACATGGTTTTCGTAATCCGCGCGCCGACAATTTCGCTCGCAGCAAAACTCGGTGAATGCGAACCCGCCGCTTCTTCGTTGACGCATCGCGATTATGTACATACTGTGAGAAAGCTTAGAGAAGAACGAACGAACGAGCGAGCGAGCGTGCGGATCGATCGTGCGTCATTCGCGGTTTTGTGAGCGGAATCGAGAGCTTGTGTGCAGTCGATAAATTTCCCTCATTAATCTCACGGCGAGCGAGCGGAGGAACGATGAACCTATTTATTCTTGGCGCAATTAAGTTTTTATCGTATTCATCTTGCTCTCGCTCTCGGAGCAACGGGGACTCTCTCTTTCTGTCACGCGTACACTTTTGCACACACGTGTGTATATGTTGTGATCAAAGCCCGAAGCACGAGCGGTCTTAGAATCGACTGGTCAATGCGCGGAACAACGGTCAAAGCCTGAATAAACATTTGAGACGTATAAAATATTTCCTTTGTATCACATACTATCGTACACGTATTGCATCCCCTCCCCGTAAAAACCTAATCTAATATGTCACTGCGATAATAGCGTGCATTGAAAAATATCCTAAAAACCATATTTCGGGTTTCGACTATGCTCCGCGCATTGACCAGTCAATCCTAGAACCGCTCGTGCTTCGGACTTTGATCATAATATATATACACACACACACACACATAAGTATACTTGGACGAACAAGAAGAGAGAAAAAAACAATTTCGCTCGCGCACGCGGAGCGCGGGGAAGCGCATAAATCCGCATGCGTGCCGCGCGCTCATCTCGCGCGCGTGAAATATCACCGTCTTCGAGAAGCGCGGCGGAGGCGCGCGTTTACCGAGATATTTATTATATCTCCGCGGTGGTAACGGGACGCTAACGCCTTAAGACGATTCCCCGGCACTTTGTTCCTCCTCTCCGTACTCGTCCTTTTGTTCGTTTTTGCGTATGCACCTGTTACCCTCGGTTCGTCCAGGTTTATTTTTCCCGTCACCAACGAGGAAAATAGCATCTCGTTACGACGCTCTGTTAAAGCGCTTTATCAAAGAGGAATTGGGAGAAATTGTTGCTTTTCGTGCTTGGCTGGATGCCGGGACGGAGAAGGGTAGTAAATGCGGAGGATGAAGAAAGCGGGAGGGATGGTCGGGCGCAAAAAGCGGCCGGGGGAAACTACCGAGAACTCGTTACGTCCATTTGGTGAATTTCCCTCGTTCCTCCGTTTTCTTTCTTTTGTGTATCTTAAACTTCCGTCTCTGTTTTCCCTCGCTGTTAGCGAAATGACCAGGTGACTACCTCCGTAGCTCTCTTGCGTGCCCGCCATTCGGCGGAAACGTGTTACATTTCTTTATTTTTACGTCAGCCGCTGACTTCCTGCGAATCTATTTTAAAAACTCGCTCGCTCGATAATTGCGAAAGTCGAAGGTAGAAAAAAAAAAAAACGAGAAAGATGATTTATATTTCAGGAAAAAAAAAGAGAGAACTCGTGGGTTTTAACTAGATTGTGTATATTTGCCGCGACGGTTTCTTAGAGCGGCAAACATCGGATTCTTTGAAAAATTTACGCTCGCCGGGACGTGTCCTCAAAGTTACGTTTGCCGGATGGGGAAAAGAAATGACTGGAGGGGAGCGGCGGAATCATGACGTTTCAAAGGCGCGGTATCGAGTTTCCGCTTTCTTGCAAAAGACGAGCCACGACGTCTCGAGTTATCGAGAGGTCGGCAAATAGAAACAAACAAGCAAAAAAAAAATCGCACTTCTGCGCTACACAGCTCCGGTTTCTAAATGTAAATGATCCTTTACCGAGGAATCGGGAAGCGAAAGGAGAAGAAACGAAGGAGAGAACATCTCGAATATATTGGCCGAGTTCAAACGCGGAACAAACGTTGAGAAAAACTTGTTTGATCTTGAAGAAGATATCGGAATAATTCGACGCGATTCTCGTTTGACTGTTTTGATTCGGTTAATTGGCTTCTTGACCATTTTCTTGGTATTCTCTCGTGATCCAGAGTGCATCCTGCATTACGACGTCGCGAGCGAAATAACAGACAATGCCAACGAGACGGCGCCACTTCTAACGTGCGAGACCGTCATCATGAAAGTGTCACCTTTTGCTTGCGCGGCTTCAAAGGGTTTGCAGAAAGTGTGTGTGTATGTGTGTGTGAGAGAGAGAGAAGAGAGACAGATGAAGGGAAAATAAGAGACTAGAGAGACAGAGTTATGGAGAGTTGAAGAACTCTACGACCCAAACACACACACAAAGAGAGAGAGAGAGAGAGAGAGGCCGACAGAGTTGTGAGTGTGTTTCAAAGTTTCCACCGGCGCCGGAAGTCGGAGTATGGAAAGCAGATGGCCGACGGTTGACAGGAAGGATATGCGGTTCTCCGCATATGTCACCCCCGCGAGTTTCGACACACACTCGCGCGCGAACTCGCGCGACGACGGACGAGAAAGTCGAGCGGCGCCAACAATGCGACCACTTTCCACTATTTGTCCGGAAAGCTGGCGGACGGTCTTGTATAGCGTGTCAAGTGCCGACACGTGGATCGGCACACAACGACGGCTCGTTACGATTAACGTCGATGATAATTACACACGTCGAGCAGTTTTTTTCCATTCGTTTTCTATACCGAGCGAATCGACCGCTGAAGTTTCTCGTTCGAACGTGCAATTTTGAAAACAAATGTTATCTTTATCGAAAACACAATGCGCACAAAGGTAGGTGAATTGTTAGCGGATGTAAAAAATTTTGTGACTCGTCGATTGTGCGATTGCTCTTTCGAGGTCTTACTACGCTATTTATTTGTTACTGATGGGATACGTTTATTCGATAATAACTCGTCGAGTGTCATTGAAATCGTGTTTACTCGATGACACGTGTTACAGTGATCATTTGGTCTTTGAATGGGTTTTGTCAACTCCCTTTGCGCACTTGAAATATCTCTCTCTTTTCTCGATTTCGTGTATACGCGCGCCGCGTTGTTAAATCCTTCCGCTCCAGTTAACGCGCCAACGCTTGATTTCCATTAACATCATTCGCCAAGTTTTACAATTAGGCATCAGGTTGCGCAATTCATTAATTCGTATCGTTTTGCGAATAAACTCCGAGAGAAAACGCGTATCGAACTGTAACAATTCGAACTGTTCGCATTAATCGATATATAAAGTAGGATTTTGCGGCAATTGTTTTTTTTTTTTCGTCGCAATTAATAGAGATAAAATATCATATAGAAATTATACACGAGAAAACATTTTGCTATTATATAACCAGCGAGAAAAATTTGATCAAACTTATTGAATTTTGTGTTTCGCTAACAAAACATTTTGACCAAGTACGAGATCTGTGCAAATGACCGCTATGGGCGATCGGGATCCGTACAAATGTTTTCTGTATAAACGAGATGTACGCCAGCAATCGGGATCTGTGCAACGGTCGATCTGGGTAATTAAGATCTGAGCAAATAGAGAGATTTGTATCAGTAATTACATGGTTGAACGTAATCGAGTTCGTCGTTGATTACTTAAGTGATTATAAAAAAAAAGAAGTAATTATACAAAAATGGTTTCAACGCTCTTTTACAACGCTTAATATATTTTAATTCAAAATCTGCCGAAAATATTACTAAGAATACAATCGTGTCATTTATGTTTTCTATCATTTACAAAAAGTACTTTTCATAAAGAATGATATCACACATCTTGTTAAAATTTAAAAAACGTTGTTCAAACGAGCACTAAATAATTACGAAATACAATGTCCCAAATTTTAACGAAAAGACAGTATGTAGAAGATTTTTGTAGAAGCCGCAACAAAACAAAAATATGGAAAAATGTGATGAGAATGTCACTTTGCAAAAGTGTCATTCTTGTATGCGAGGATTCAATACGGAATTGACGCATTGTCGAGAGAAATATTGTACAACAATTTTCTGACATGTGCTTTGACGCGTTGAAATTTGGAACTTTCTAAGACAAAACTAACAGTTAGTATTACAATACGCTTTGGAGAAAAAATATTAATATTAAAAATTAATTAATACAACGTTCTTGTATTGCATTCTCATTTTGCACATTCATACCATGTCACATTCTCGCGAATTTAAGATTTAAAAACCAGGAGAGCCACCACAACCGCAATTCCACCGAGAAGCAAGTACAAAGGAAGGCCAGGTCCTTTAACGTATTTTTCCTTCTCCTTCGAACTGTATCCTAACACCCAGCCCTTTTTCGGCTGTTTGTTCGATCTGTCCGACTCGACGAGCACGCCCACCTGATACTTCTTCATCAGCTCCATGGCGTCCTGCGAGTGACCGACGTCGTCGAAGTTATCGGACGCATCCCTGCCCTTTTGCTCTATCAGAACCTCCTCTCCTCCCGGATGCTCGTTGAGGAACGCATGTACGTTGTACACATTATCGTGTATGATGAACAAGTTCTTGTCTTTATCTTTGTTATTCTGGATCTCGTTTCTGGTAAACTGTTTCTCCGCCATATTTCACCGTGTGTACTTTGCTGGTGTAGTTTTTTTTTTTACGTAATTTCGACCTGAAAACAACAAATGAATATTGAGGATTGTCAGAAGTAGATGTAGATAACATGTAACTGATAATGTATCGCTTCAAACGAGTCAATTTTTATGTATGCAGGTTTTCCAAACTGGCATATTCAAACATCAGATAGAAACTAAAGAAACGTAGACTTTGACTCGATATTTTTTTTTATTTCTTTGATAAGAAGCGTGACGAAAAACAATTCAGATAAGAAGTTTCAATTAGCAATTATTTGAAAAACAAGAAATTGAAATAAGAAACTAAGTCAAGAATACTGGATGTTACGTCACGGTTTTATAAATACGAAAGAAAAGTAGAAAATATATAAATAAGAAAGAAAACATTTATCGGAAACAAAATATCGGAACGGATAAATTGCTGTGCAATAACTGAGCTTTATTTTGTTCGAATTATTCAGTTAACAAATAATAAGTAAAATACATAAGAAAATTGGAAATTACATTTTGTTTTGTGCACGCGTAAATGTAAAATTGAAGAAAAAAAACATGATAAGATTTTAAATAAGCACAGCACAGCGCGCAATCGACGCAGTAAGAGAAATGAGAAATATTGTTGCGCTTCACGTTATCTTACGAGCTATCTAATAATGTCGACGTAGCTGAGTTACGTAACCGCTTTATAACAGATGTTATTCTCTTGTCTCTTTGAAACTATTGCAATTTATAGACATTATTGGTTGTTATATCAGCTTATAGTGTTTTTTATCATCTGTTTTCCGATTACAAACCGTACTGCAATTACCTGCATTTCAAACAGTGTTTTACGCAGAAGTGTTTATCAAGACGTGAATTGATGTATCTTATAATGAACTATACGATTTGTTTTCTTTTTTTTTTTATTAATAAAGAGGTGAGGCTTTTGAAAGTTTAAACTAAGAATCATATGGTCAATAAGAGCCGACGCAGGATGTATTTACGGAAAGAATTTATACCGAAAATTTATATATATATATATATATATATATATATATATATATATATATATA
>QVOA01000111.1:0-57201 GCA_014825685.1 Pseudomyrmex cubaensis
ATTGTTTAATTATCAAATGAATTGTTAATACTTATGACTACATCAATTTTGCTCGATATTGACCTCACATTGTGATCTATTTACTTGTTAATTAATTATAATATTTTTTCATAAGGCGTATAAATACTAATATTGTAAATTAAATTATAATCATCTTCATAGGGAATCAGAGTTTATATTTTGTTATATTAACGTTATAAAATGTTATCCAAAATGCAATTTTGTGAAATTTAACACACTGTGTATTACGTGCATTCTATCTATAATTATAGGCATGTTAATTTAATATTCTTTGAGTGGTATGCGCGAAACAACAAAGTCGATTTATTGCCGTTCGCAACTGAATCATAATGGATTCGCTGATATAACGATCGGGGAAGTACTCTCTTATTACAGCATATTGTATTCTTTATATATGCACACACACGTACACATTGGTTTCATCGCCCGGAATATCAATCTATATCCAAAAACACACCACATGTGTCCACGTAAACCACGTAAACAAACACACGAGTGAACACGAAACCTAGACAAATCATAGATTGTTATCACCCAATCGCATTTTATCCCCATTTTTCTTCCTCCCTTTTCTTCTCTTCCATCCCCGTTCCTGATACGAGATACGCACCTGAATTTTACGCCAATACGATGCGGAAGCACTGCTGCTAGACGCAATTACATTACATATATAGGTGACCCAGTTTGCTCTTTTAATGAACCGTAGTCGCATAGTGTTTTTCCAGTTATAATTTCTATTTGCAGGCAATTTTTGCTAGTAGCATACCCGAGATAATAGAGCTCGTAGGCAATAGGTCCAAGTACAGCGGCGAGTACAAGCGGGAGCATGGAAAGAGGTATTATTATCAAATTACATCCTAGAAACAAAAATTCATCCTCTGTCTTTTGTCTATTAATTTTTTTACTTTTCCTTCCAGTATGTATATGTATATACTTATATCTCGCAAAGAAATTTATATATTAACAAAGAACGTACGCGCGCGCATTACACGCACTCGCACATGCAAACACTTATAATATGTATTTGACGCAAAACAGTTTGCACACTTGCACCCGCGGGCACACGAATACATATATCTACGCGCGGTGACGTTCATCATTGTTCAATCATCGTTCTACATTAATGCAGAACGTCAAGAGCTCGAGGACCGGGTGATGAATGCATGAAAATTTACAGCAGTCGTATAGGATACGACTCGTATAACGACCGTGCGTATGCGGTATGATCGTTGGCGTTCCCTTTCGTTTTCCGATGAATCACACGGCGCTCGTCCACGGTGAAAGGTCCAATAAAGCTAGAAGGAAAGAGTTTCACGATCGACACGAGCAAATGATGTTCCGACAAAAAACAAAAAACAAAAAAACAAAAAAAAAAAAAAAAAAAAAAAAAAAAAAGCGCATTTCGAATCGTATAACGAGCGACTGTCAAATCAAAGTAACAACATTGGGTATATTTTTGCGTGATATGGAAACGTAATTAAAATGTGCGAATTGGAAATTTATAAAGGTGTTTTGTATTTCTCTCTTTTTGACAATTTTTCCTCGCAACTAGATAAATAACAAGTAAATAATAGTAATGTATATATATTTCAATGGCGTTTACTTGTAAATTGGATCGTAAAATCGGTGTATCGATTTTTGTTGTATCGCGTTGAATGTAGGCCATTTGCGGCCAGGTAAATGTTCGGCCATCTGCGGCTACCAGAAGTGGACACTTTCTGGTGTCAGTCCAACTAGCCATCTCGAATTAAAGCCGATAAAGCACTGCGGCGTAAATCTTCTCGCGCGATCATTAACAAACGCCAGTACTGCAAGTCCGCTCGCTCTTTCGGTGAATTTTCGAAATTGATTCGCGCGTCGAGTGAGTTTTTATTAATAATGACCTTTCACCCTGCGCGACACGTCGAGTTAACAAAAAAACGTGTTCGGCGAAGATTGCGTGTAAGTTCAAAGCGACGAGAGAAGCAGCTGTGCTTAGGAAGTTTTTCTTCTCTGCATGTATTTTTTTATAATCGATCGAAATCTAGTTTCTCTATCGTATATCGATTATCATTCTACAGCACGAAGCAACAAGCATCCGCATCTGTATTTTAATATATATATATAAATAATACATAAGTTAGATACACACTATAAATCACAAGATGAGACGTGGGAGAACAACTTGAAGGAATTTGATACGATATTTTATTCTCTATTTTAACCTGTTCAAAAAAATGTGATATTCTTAAAAAATAAATATATAAATGATCTTATCTCACTATCTCAAATGAACAAATTCCGTCAAGTTTTCTCGCCGTTATAATTTACCTATTTATTTATTACCAAAGCACATTTTTTAACAAGTCAGTGGTTTGCCAATTTAGTCTGCTACCTTTAATGTATATGAATTTATTTACATTTACAGGAATACAACATTCTTTATTCTCTACTGCACCACATTAGAATAAAAACATTAGTGCAACTTGAGACATTTTTTGATCTGCAAGTTACAATTCCGCTATAGTTTTCGAACATCAAATCATGTAAAATGATTGCAAAGCATCAAAGATGCATCTTTATCTGATAAAAGATAAAAATTTTAAATCGTCTTGCATGATTTGACTATATTTATATTTTCTACACGAAACTTATACACTACATAATACATTAGTGCACACTTTTTGATCACATTATATACAGAACACAATCAGTCGCAAGGCACACTACAAAAAAGTCCTAGCTTTTATTTATCTTCCCGAGTTTTCCCGATTAAAACAATTATCATAGATCTCTAGTTTATAGAGCGAGTGTATGTTCAGTATTTACAGTTCCAGAATGTTGAGTATTCGAAATTGTCGGCATCATGCGCTGTTATAGTGAGATTGCATGCCGTTAAATTGATTTTCTGCGACACTTGGCGCAAAATGATGACGATACTTTTCCGCTCTCTTCCCCGGGCAAAAAAGGAAGAACACGCGGAATCGTCGTAATTGAAGTCAATTTAACGTTAATTAACACTAGTTAACCTCGGATATCATCGCGGCGTGACAAGCACGTCTTGAACAAAGGAACTAACGGCACTGTGTTTTATGGAACGATCGACTTGATACGCATCATTTCGCAAGAATACAGAGACGAGGATCGCTCTCTTGGCATCGCGAACTTGACTTTTCTTATTTAAATGGCTGTTGCGCATCATTAATCTGACAATATGCACAATTTGCATCGTGCTAACACGCAAGTTACGTCCCATTCAATACGATCTAACCATCTTTCACTGGGCGTTGAGCACAATTGGCACGATTGTAGTCGATGCCGCTAATTTGTCAATCTCTCGCGTAGAAGATCAACGCTTTTGCGAGCTCGTGTCACAAGTGGTTGTATCTTTTTCATCATCTTGTTTGCTTGAAAATATATAAAGTTTACATAGTTCTGAATGCAGCACCGGTCGCGAACACACAAAGGATGCATCGCATTCTAGTATAAACGTTTTCAATGAAGTTGTACATACTTTCCTTCCCATTCGGCGAAAATGAACAATTTCAAGAAAATTGAGGCTCGATAAGAGAGTGTAAGAGTCAAGATACAAATGTTTCATTATTTTATTATTACCCATCGTGCGACTAATTTATATCGCGCAACTTGCCGTTTGACGATTCAATTCTCTCGAGAGTTTCTGTTTCAAAAAGTCCACAACGCGGTTTGTCAGTATTAACAATCAGAGCGGAACGCGTTCTGGACGGTTTCGAAACAAACGAATTGTCGAAGAGATTATCATGCGCTAAGAGATTGCCACTGATCTCAAATTTTCTGCGAAAAATGTACATACAACTCACGTTCACTAGTCACATCGAAACAAATGACTGTTTGCACACATTGTCGCTCGTACGACAATTCACATTGATAGACTCGATATACAATTATATATACAATTAATTATATATATACACGTATCAGCTGTAAAAAGACACGTCACTACGATCGTAATCGAGTTTTCAGTCTCGACTGATTATACCCTTTCATCAAAAACATTCTTATTTCATAGCGCTTGTATAGCGATCGGAATTATCATAAAATCGGAATGCAAGCACAAGCGCACCAAAACTAAATGACAGAAAAAACAAAAATAAAAATCAAGAAAAAACACACACAAAAAATTCAGGCTAGGGGTCTGTTCTGACGGCAACGGATGATTGTGGGTGTGTAGGCGGTGTTCGCCAGCTGGATCCCAGAGATCACGGAGCTCGCCGCGAATCGCAGCAAGTACGGTGGCCAGTACAGCCGCGAGCGTGGACGCAGGTACCCCAGAAATCCACCTACGTGGAAGCCAAAAAACCATAAAAACAAAAGAACCCCCTTTGAACAACTAGCCCTCCATGTTGTCCCAGTAGTCACAATAGATACGAGAAGTAGCGAAGTCGCCCTGGACGGCGAGGTGGTCTCGTCACGCGCGACGCCGATCGTCAATTTTCGTCGCGCGCATCACAGCATGCGACCGGTCGTAATCGATCTTTTCAACGCGAGACGAGAAAGGTAGTGGAGTTTCCAATTACAGTGGGACACTTTAATTTAGAGGATTGACAACTATCAACGTAAACGCGCGCGGGCACGGATAAATCGCACCATCGCTGGGAAACATCGCGAGTAATTAATGTGTTTCGCGCGTTTTCGTTTCTCGCGCATCTTCGCGCTTCGTCGCGGCAAAGTTTACGAAGAAGCAGACGAGAGAACTTCGCGACGTGGTATTTCGAGTAACGAAGTATTTTAATGACTTCGCGCGTCGTGGCGCGCGCGTCAATCTAACTCTCCGACTGAATTCGCGACTGTTTTTGGAGTTTTGCAACGATCACGAAAATTATATCGTCTCTGTCGCAGTTTTTTTGGCAAAAGCGAAGCAAAAACCAACGTGATAAATTTTTCGAAAAAAATCAAACGGGACCATTCTCGCCTTCCGCGATGAACTTGCTCTCCGATTAGTAAATATGTTCCTTCCCGACCTGTCGGCTCACGCTGCCAATCACGAATCCGTGACTGTTAGAGAGAAATGGTATTTTCCGGATTTATCTTGAGCCACAACACTGTCTTCTCCTCTTGTTTAACTCACCTTGTCTCTCACCGTTTACTTTAACATAACCCTAACGCTATATAATTCTCACATCGCTTTTCTTATATTTCCACTTTTTTACCAAATTAGCAAATATATATATATATCTTGGTAACACGTGCTGGTATGCTTGGACTTTTTGTGAAAAGAGAAACACACGAGTTTTTTATTATATATACATACACGTTTATATATACATACACACATATATTAGTAGATGAGATGAATATATATTACTGTTGCATCTCTCTTTCCTTCTCTCTCTCTCTCTCTTTCTATATATATATATACACACACTTATATATATACATTCGTACGTTGTAACATATATATATATGATTGCCTTATCGCACGGTCACGAAAAGTAGTTCGTTCTCTCCTCATGTCCCTTTTGTTAATTTGTAAAAAAACAAGACCAACTTTCCGTTTTTGTATCTCGGGATACGGAGTTTTTGGAAATACATTCACGCTGAATAGTTTTATCTTTGCTTTTTTATATACATATATATATATATAGCGGATATTTTATCGCTGTTGTTTTGTTTTTTTCATCACGATATTCCCACGCTTTATGATATGTATTTTTTTTTTTTTTCACATCGGGCGCACCGGTTTCTCGCTTTCTGTTATAATGAGATTAGAGGTAGGTTGTGTGGTTACCTTTGGGTGCGGAGAGTTGACTTACGTCGCGTGCATAATGCAACTCGGTAATCTAGTTAACGTGTAGATTAGCTAGCGCTCACTGACACACGGTCTCGTGCCATTTTATTTATTTTCCCATTACACGTACACTGCATTATGCGAGTAACATTTGATGATGAATGAGAAATATTACAACGTCATCCTTTTTCCGCGCACGTGGGTGACGTTGATGTTGTGCGACAACTCATTCGTGAGACGCTCAGATCACAAGCCGATACAGGCAACTCTAATTTTTTGTCTGTCAAAGGTAATTAGAGCGTAATATAGAATATAATTTTTTATTTGTACGTGCATCAGTATTTAGGACAAGATCGAAACTTGTCTTCCGCTTTGTACATTTGGTTTGATATTCTGCAAGCATCGTAAACGTAGTTATTTCGTTTTCTTCCAGAAAGTTACTTATTTTTCTTCAAATTTCAGGCAGTGAAAATTTATAAAATATTTTCTGCATACGCATAGTTTAATAATGCCTATCTGAAAAAATAGTTTTTTTTTTTTTTAAAGATGAATATCTATTTAGATATAACTATTGTGTACAATAACGCTTGATAAACAAGCAAAACGTTTGTTAACAATTTCCATTGTTCGACGACTCATCCCTTGAGAAATATGAAGAGGCTGTTTTTATACGCGGCGATAACGCCGCAGACTTTCCAGTAATTTATCGTAGACGTTGAACGATAAAATACGCGGGAACAGCCGTGAAGCAGCGAGTTGCAGAATGATGCTGATACTTCTCTCGACGAGTCGATCGGCAACAGCCATCTTAAAACTGCATTTAATGTCTTTGTGACGAATCGCCGGCGCGACGTTTAGATCGAGCCGAAAAAAATACTTTAACCTTTCTCACGATCAAAGGGAATTTAATAATACTCGGGCAAATTTGTTTCCGAAGAGAGTGCCAGCAAACCGTGGATATATATAATATTTCTCTTTTTTTTTTCTCTCTTTCTCTGTCTATTACTTTCTTTCTTTCTTTCTTTCTCTCTCTTTCTCTCTCTATCTCTCTCTCTTTCTCTCTCTGTCTATCTCTCTCCTTCTGTCTATCTACCTCTATCTATCAGATTGAGTTTCTTGGTGGCATGCGATAGTGTTTTGGCTAGTCTGTAGACTATCAAAAGGCGATCGACTCCCCCCAAGTGCGGAATGGCCTTTAGAGAGAGAAACACCCTCTCTCGTTCGGATGCGCGAGCGAGGAGGGCGGTCGTCTCAGGTTTCCGAAAAAGTCGCGAACTTTTATCTTGGCTTGAACAACACACACGGTTCTTGGCATTTGATATAGCGCAGCAGTAGCGGGTACAGACGTAGGCATATATATATATACGACCGCTCTTTTAGGGGTTTTTATCAGTAGAAATTGCACGTCTGACTGCGACACACGACGCTGTATTCACACACGGAGCGGCGTAACACGGCGAAACTTCAAAATTATTCATTCTTTCATCTTTTGATACTCACGAAATTTCGTAAAATTCAATACCTATTTATAATCGAAACCCAATATACCAATTTTTTTGCGCAATACAAACTGCGTTTCTTATTTACAAATATAGTCTCGTGTATTATCGGACGAGTGTCAAGAGTGTATATAGCAAAATGGAGCGTCTGCGACCTTTCAACTGTGAAGTGCGCGAGTGAAAAATTGATCGGATCTCTACACGGTCTGTGTCTAGTCATCCCCCTCTAGTTCGCCGTGAAACGCCGACTCACGATCCCACTGTTAAAGGCACACAGGTAGTCTAGCTTGGGTCACATATCGAGCATACCTCACATCGTTCCATATGACACGCGGGTAACGTATTCGCGACATGTGCAGGCGCATGTGTGGGGAGGGAAGGGCGGGAGATGAAACGTATGTCGCGATCGTGCACATCCGTTCCGCGTGTTACATGTACGGTGTGCACACACACGTGTACATATAATGCACAGCGACGGACACGTGGCGATCGACGAAAGGATTATGCATCCGTCCGGAACATCACAGCCTCAGTCGCGATCATCTCGTTAACACGCTATATGTGCATCATCGCAAATCGAGAGACATAAGAGCGGCATCGGGCTATCAGATCGACACCGAGTCTCACCGTTTTCAAGGAACTTACAACGCGAGGTCATAAATAATTTTCCATGAATCACACAACGCAATTACGCGCTCACAGACTTCGTTGCCGCAGACGCACCGCTTTTTCGCGAGTTAAACTCCTTCGTTCGGCAAATAAATTTGGCTTTTATTTTCATAATACTGTCACAGTTACTGTCACATTTTAGTTGTTTTTCTTTTTAACACCAACACGCAAGCGATACTTATTGTGTTAATTAGCAGATAATAAAGTGGAAATTTTATATATATATATGTATGGGATTTTTCAACATGTAATTTCAGAATTAGTCCACATCGACGATCTTTACAGATAAACTTTCAGCACTTCAGGCTCGAAAGGGACATCCTTGCATCATATATATGTTCGCGCGAAACAGCGAGTGTGTGTTACGAGCACACTCGTTTCGAGAGGAGGAAGAAAGAGATCGACATTAATGTGTGTGCTGTAGCATAGCTTTGTTATTGGTTCCGTTGTTTAATCGTGATTAAAACGATGTACATATTACGTGTTTTCTTCGAGATTTTGTTGAAGACAGTTACATGTTGTATTCTTGCGCAATTTTTATGTCTTGTGTCGATTATATCGTGCGTTAATGTAAACGAGTGATTTAACACTAATCAGACACTAACTCGCTAGCTAACTTAGAATTTCCCAATATAAGAGTTCGGCCCTTTATTCCGTTGCATACGTGCGAGTTACTGATATAAGAAGCGCAGACTCGAAATGAAAAGTGAAGCAAGCAAATGCGACATAAATATTTCGAAGATCTGATCGTCGGGGACGCAAAGAGGGGAAGAATGTAATATTGATAAAAATTATTACTCAACGATACGATTATCGAGCACTAACTATTATCGAGGAAGCGTGGACGTAGAGTTCGATGAATGGGCTAGATAGACGTGTCGGCACAAAAGTAGTACTCGTTAGGTTAGGCGTAGGTGTGTAGGACCTGTATAGGGTGTAGGTAGCCTGCCCACTCTATCCCTTTTTATCTGGAACGTGTTTCGTTTCCAATACATCACTTGTTTCTCGGAAGCGTGGCGCGCATAGCGGTACAGCACTGATAATCGTGTCTCTATGAGCAGCCTCGCGCAAAAAACACCCCCTTCCGGTAGTCGAAGTCTAATTCCGTTCATAAGTGCAAATATATCCCGTCACTCTCATTTAATACTTCCCCCAGAAAACGAAATAGGAAAGAACGTATTAATATTGATGTGTAACCAATTTTGTGACGATTGACTATTCGACGCGACGTCAGAAAACAAATTGATCGACCGAACAAGCGTAATTATTTGTAAAAAAAAAAACAAAACAAAAAAAAGCAAAACTATTTGCCTAACCCTGTCACACAAGTGTATTGATGCGAGTGTTGTGTTCTGTTCTATTACGTGGTGTAGGCCATATTCGCCAGTTGTATCCCTGAGATAATTGACCTGATCGGGACGCGAAACAAGTACGGCGGCACTTTGAAGAACGAGCGAGGTCGCAGGTGAGAGACACAACCAACCAATTAGCTTCCCCGATTTGAACCTCATTCCCCTCCAATTTTCCAACTACCGTTCTGTCCATGATATTTCTCTCATATATGAAAGATTAAACCTTCGCTCTCTCCTCATACCCAGCATTCCTCACACCCCGACACACACGCCACACACTTTCTCTGACACATGTAAACACGCGCGTAATACATACAATATCACGGTCTTCTCCCGATCCTGTGTTCCCGTTAATGCAATCTCCTCTAATAAATATATATATATATATAGAAGCACGAACATTAATTCCCCGTCAAAACACACCTGATACATCCGATAACAATCCTTTCTTATAAATCTATATATATTTAGAGATCAGTGTGTTAGCATCGCAAAACTGCAGTTCCGTACCAGCTCATTGCACTAGTTGTCAGCCGGCCTTAGTGCAGCCGCCGTCCCTGTCCAGAAAAACATTCCCTGAACACCACCGACTTAACTAAGCAAAACCCTTCGAACAAACCAACCAACCTGTGTCTGCCAATCACAAGACCTCACCCTTACCACCACCCAGCAACTGGTGTTAGCTTGTTTGTTCACACCGACCGCACTTGGGACAAATACGGCTTATCGCGCACGCATAAAGCGTAAAACGCACACAACGAACCGAAGTTTACGGATATGTAACGAGGAGAATTACTTCGATCTCGAAATGCGCTGTTTACTTGCTTAAATTTGCGTTTCGCGTGCTAAATCGTGCGAATCTAACCGGAATCTCTCGAGGAGACGGTGTGTGTTGGTATACGGAACGACTCGCGCTTGTTAATTAATTAATTAAACGGCACGATCGCTCGCGGTGTCGACCGTGAACCGCGCTCGATCTCCCGGAGGAATCTAAATTGAGGCAAAGTGAAGATAACGCAATTTGCTGTAAAACGAAATGTGCGCGACAACACACACGCAACAATGTTGTACGCAAACAATCGACGCGTTTCGCGTCGCGAAACTAACAAGCCGCGGCCTGAAAATTCGCGTAACGAGTCTTGAGTTAATTACTCAGATGGTAGACGTCAAAATGTCACGGTCGAGCGGGTCTATTATCGTTAAACGAACCGCGTGCTTTTGATATTAGCCCGAGCTGTATTTCTCTCCGAGTGCAAGGGGTTAACGCCCAGCATGTACCCTGCATTATCCGAACATATATTGAATGCATATATTATATATATATATACATATACATATGTAACCCTACTGTTGTTACCACTTCAGTGTAATAACCTTGGTGTTTTAGACAGTATTAATGATCGTTTTTTTTTTGCGTACTGGTAAATACTCCAAAGAGGGGGAAAAGGAAGAGGGGATACTTTTTTCTCTCAAATGACACGTATATGTTACCGAGATGGGATCGTTACATAGCGCTCAGGGAGGTTCTGAGGTTGAGGACGTCCTCGGTGGGCTGATAACAACGTAGAGATCAGGGACGACCAGATCCTTTCTTTTTAATTGTCATTCACAACTAGCGCAAATGTGGCTGTGATCTTTCGTATATAATAAGAAGGAGCCTACACGACAACAACACGCTGCTGATCGCATCGTCGTTCGGAAGCACCTTTTTCGCCCGAAATCGGCTACTTTAGATGAAGAACTACACGCACACGACGGTAATCCAGAAGAGAGTTCTGGCGATCACGACGATAAATCTTTCGCGTATATTACCGTTGTCAATTTTTTCGATTGCGTTTTATATATGTGGCGCGCGCGTGTCGTCCCGTTACTGGCGCGCGCTGTTTTCATCAGTGTTCCATTAATATTGGTCAGTTTATCCAAACTTTTAATGGCGGTTGTCTCATCAGATACTGGCTTAATGAAACCCGATCAATCTGACCGAAAGGCATTGTGCGGACGCTAATAAATCAAACGAGTGCATCGAGCGCGCACGCCAACCATCGGGAGACAACCATATAGCAGACACGCTTGTGAATGATTTTCCGGTGAAAAAAAAAAAAAAAAAAAAAAAAAAAAAAAAATTCGCTTTTTTTCCCTCACTGTACGAATCCGCGCGTATGTATAACACGAGCAATTAATTTTCGCGACACGCGTCTCTTTTGTGCGTCTTCGATCTGGCGATTCTTGCAGCGGTTAAAACACACACGCGCGAACGACTTCTAGTGACAAGCACTCCCACTCACGACACACACTCACACATCTCGTCACGTACACACGGCGCGTCCGGCCCTTTGTATGTTAGAGTGGAAAGTAATCTTTATAATTCTGGACACTGTGCGCGGGCTTGTATGACGAATTCAGCGGCGACGCGGCGACCATGAAATAAGGCCTTATCACGTTGATTGCGATAAAGCCGGGATCGCGAGTGGAGAAGCTGCTGAATTCACGACGAGGCCCGAGAATGTCATAGAGACACACCGACAACGAAAGTAGAAAGAACATATTTGAGCATGGAATGATCACGGTCGAACTCTCTCTCTTTCTCTGCTGTCTTTCCTCTGCAAGTCACTGCTGATTACTCTTTTTTTTTTTTTTTTTTTTTTTTTTTAGGACTATGTCACTATCGATGCGCACACGGCACAGTAGAGATAACACTGTTGTAGAAGAGGGTCTTGTGCTTGACATTGTTTATTGCAACGATTAACACACTGTATGGGCCTGTATATTACTCATGCGTATGCGATCTAACACTTGTCAGTATTAATCAATCTGTATATGTTATATATATACCTAGTCTCACCAACTCTCTTACAATATATATATATATATATATATAGGTACGTGTGTCTGTGTGTGTGTATAGTCGCTCACACGTTAGTTGGTTAAGTTGAATCACCTCCAATCCCCCCTAGCGCGATCCTGGTAAGTTCTTTTAGCCTTAATGGAATTATTATTATTACTTACTTCGATAGAAGCGCCCGTCATTCAAGTGCCAAACTTCTTCCTTTATTTTTTATTATTTTATAAACTGGAGCATTGGATCAAATTCTTGAAGAGTATCGACGTTTGATTTGTTTTATTGTATTTTATTTTTTTTTTTAATTTCTTTTAATTAAAATGTCTAAACAAAGTGGGTCAAACTTGATCTTATTGTGGCAGCAGACTAAAATGGCACGAAGAAAAACAGAAAAAAAAGAAAAAGCGATTCCCGTCGGCGTTTGTTCTTCTCTCTTCGCGCTGTTCTTGTCTGTAACAATTTCTCTTTGTCTCGCGTCATCGAGATGCGTGTAAAAACTGAAATAAAAATCGTGGCGGGAAAGAGAAGAACTAAAATCGGGTCTGTAGTTGATATACATATATATATATTACTTACATAGAGCGTGTACGTGGTAGTTTGCTTGAGAGAGTTTTCCCTTTCTTTTTCTATATTTAGTTATCAATATATCGCACATACACACGTCTTCAGTAAGGACGGATTCTAATCTGTTCGTTGTGTTGGCAGACATATTGTTGTGTGCGGCCACATCACCTACGAATCGGTCTCGCACTTTCTCAAGGATTTCCTGCACGAGGATCGCGAGGACGTCGACGTAGAGGTTGTCTTCTTGCATAGGTATGACGGTTTTGTAAACATTTTTAAAATCTCCATCGCTATCTCCAGCGCTATTTAACTCTTTCGACACATTACGCGCGTATCGTGGACCGATAACGTAATAGTTTCGAAAGGGTTATCAACTCAGCGCGAAACATTATTTTTATCTTATTAAGTTATCTTCTTATTAACTGTTTTGCGTTGATTACGAGCAGTAATTGCTTGGATTTTAATTTATATACGTATATATACACAATACTCTGCGCAATTTTTTTTACAGGAAATACACATATAGATGTTTGGACGTTTTTATTTCAATATTTAATTTTGTCATTTTCTTATCAATGCTTTGTACAATTAAATAACATTTTTCTTTTGTTTCTGTTGGCGACTCTGCGGTGAGTATACACACATACGTTGCCTCTCTCGACGATCGAGAAATTTTCTGTCGCCGAAACGACTCAAAGCGATCAGATTTTGTCCGCTTCGGATCTTATCGACTACTTATGAAATTAACTTTGTTATTAACCACGTTTGCAAACAGAGAAGTTTTCCATCGAATCGATGCACGGATCGATGTGTGTATCGTGAGCGCGTGAAAGCCGCGTACCACGGCCACTCGTCGTCGGTCGGATCTGATCGCTGTATGGTCGCACGGGATTGGTTTATGTTTTCAGGAAAGAGCCGGATCTCGAATTGGAGGGTCTGTTGAAGAGGCATTACACGACCGTGGAGTTTTTTCAGGGCACCATGATGAACGCGGTGGATCTGGAGCGCGTCAAGGTATCCCTCCCCCTCCTCGAGAAAAACATCCTAGAACAACCTACTACACGAAAACCTCCAACCCTTCATCAATGCCCTCCATGTGGCCGCTCGCGCGCTTCTTGTTCCCTTGCAGTTCTTTAGGTTATTACACGGTTATTCGCCTGGATATAACACGCGTCCTGATGGCCGATCGATCGATACTTAATATTGTCCGTACTTATATATCTCGTTGTCATTATGTCACGTGCAGCATCTCATACCTGGTTATATAACCCGGTCAGCGTATTTATTATTTTCTTTTATTATAGAATCTAGTGATTTATCCGGCGATTACATGCGTACGCCTGCGGATTATACCAATGCTCGCTCTCTATACATTCTCTTTAGATTTACTCTCTTTCGATTTTTCATCTCTTTCGCTCTATCTTTTTTCTTTCTCTCTCACGAAAAACTATATCAAACCGTCTGGTGCAGCGCGATTAAGTGTATCGGAGATCCGGCGTCGTTGGCTCACGTATTCGCGGTTTTCCACGTGTTCGACTCGACTTGCGTTCGAGTTTGTTGTGCTCGCTCACGTAAAGTGGCGCTTTTCGAATACACGTTGCGAATACAAAGCAAACGCGGAGCACCGGACGGCAAAAGATGTATATACATATATGTATACATACATTTATATAAAAGCTATATGTATATATATCTTATATATTTGCGTAGAAAGCAACTCTGCCTACGACTGCATGGTATGCTGTATTAAGCGCTATGGAGCCGACTCAGCGTGCAGTAGTCTCTCTTACTTAGCGACAACTTGGCGTACCCGTTTCCTTTGAGAGCGAGAGCGTACAATTCGATTAATTCAGTATGTTCGTTTAATGAGAAAATGAAATACGAACCAAAGAAACACGTAATTTTCTCTGTCTCTCTTTCTCTTTCTTTGTGTCTATCTCTCAAAGGTCACGAGCTCGCTTGTTACAATTTTCTATATTATATTTATTTATATATTTAAAATGAAATCATCGCCGATCCGCGTCGGCCTGCTATTCGACAAGATATTCTCTCGCAAAAAAAGGCGTCCGTCAACATCTGAGGTGAATTTGTTATTTAAAGAGAAATCGTATACTCTTTTGTCCGAATCCGTTCAGGAAACCGCCTGATCTTGAACTGGAGGGACTGTTCAAGCGGCACTTCACCACCGTGGAGTTCTTTCAGGGAACCATCATGAACCCGATTGACCTACAGCGGGTTAAGGTGAGTCTCTCTGCTATTACAATCGAACCAATCTGCGCCCTTTTCCTGATATACAAGACATACGCATTAAAATCCATACATATGATATATATATATCCGATATATATACCAGCCATATATATTATACACATATATAACAGCCACATTACCTACTGTAAGCGCCACGTATACTATATTCGATATTTTACTATATTCTTCTCTATGTCTGACCTCGTGTGATTTATCCGATTGTCGTATCTATTTTTGTGCACACGGTACCAGCGTTTTATTGCCGTGCATTTATCACTCCACGTTTTCTCAAATAGAATCGATAACATATTCTTAAAAAAGTAATATATCCTTTGATTTATATAGTTTTTAATGATATGTATAATATACACATATATCTTAAAAAGATAAACTTAAAATTTTTGCAAAATTTTAGTTTGTTCTTTGCTTCTGTATTTTCAAATTTGGTTTTTTTTTTATGTAAATTCTAACGGAAAAGCGTCTAGTTGCAAATATTTTATTTTATTTTCATACGCGTGCCGAACAAATTCGCGTGCGTTGCATTCGCGAAAGATTCGATGCGAGATATTCGCAATGGTTGAGCGAGCTACTACGATGATTCGCTCACGTAGTTCCGTCGCGAAAAATCGATGTCGCGAAAATAGCGCGACGTCACGGCTGTTACCGTGGGCGATCGGTAGACGTTCGGGAACTGACGTTGTGCCGATAACAAACGCTATTGTCCTAGGATGTTTGTTGCCTGTGTTTCCCTTTATGCTCGTATACATTGAACGATGTTACACGATATATATCCCCGTATCGGCGGCGGCGTGCGTCTCCATGTGCTGTCGTGTTCGCTTTCGTGTCTCGTCAATTTGCAACGTCTGGTTTCGAATTTGATCAATTATCCTCGAGCTTTTTAAAAGAATCGATAGATGTGCAGGCCACAAGAGCCTCCGAGGCCAGAACTCGATATTCGGCTCCCGGTAATTTTCTCCCTGTAAAATCGCTCCGGTCTAATAGCCTTTGTATCTGTTTATCTATCTTTTTTTTCTGTCATCTTCTCTTTCTGTCTATAATCGGCAGGAAATCCGAGAGAAAAGCAATTTCTTCAACACAACACACACATATACACACACACACATACGGTAGAGACACGTAATATCTGTGCATATATTATCTATATTTACATATGTTTTTTTGTCACACGTTACATGCAGTGTCTCATATCTTGATATAACCGCTGTTATACAGTACACACACACACACACACACAAAACACTTATGCGTCATTTATGCGTGGAAAGCTCCCTTAAGGTTGTATGTTGCACATCCACCGGATAGACCCATGCCTGCTGTCAACCCTGAGAGTGGGTAAGTGGCCGTGTATACCTCGTGGTGGGAGACTGGTTTAGCGGACGATTACTTTCCAGACGATATAGTTTACTGTTAGAGAACTTAGTATCCGATGAGTGTGGAAATAAGTCGATCGTGTATGCGGGGTGTCGGGTTAAGTGTATTGATCCTGCACTGACTGAAGACGAGACGGTACGTTTTCTCTTTGGCTGTTTCTTTCTCGTAGTTTTTTTTTTTTTATTATACACAACGAAATTTAATGTAAAATTCTTGTTAGCCGGTAAATTAGCATGTAGATAGCTTGTAGATATATATTTCTCCATTGTTCTCTTCCCTGATTGTATAGAAGTAGAACTAGATCAACCGACCTCCACCACCCCCGACGATCGATAAGGTTTGCACATATATACACATTCAAGGAATGCGTCGTAGAGGCTCGCTTTCGTATTACGATCATCGTTTTTCAAGGTTCATTCATTGATTATAGAATCGTGTGGCTACATAACGTCGAAGATGCGCACGAGGGCGTAAAACACAAAGATGTGCGTTTTAATTACAACATTGACGATTTTATGACGCTGATAATTTTGAAAATTGATGCAATTGTCAATTTATATATAGAGACACTACTCTCATGCATTGTAAAGACACGAAATCTTATAGATACAGTCTGTCGCACGACAATTAACTGACAGCAGAAAAAAAAATCGCAAAATTAGAAAACAAAAAAGTTGAAGCTTTTATCAGCCGTGCGAATCTACGATATTAGGCTGTTATGTCGCCGAATGTGCTTTCACATGACTTTGATTAAATATATCGTAGATGCATACATGTCATTAATATTCTTTATTTCGACCGTGTAGTATGTTATTTACCCTTGACGTTTTTACTCTCTGTAATCTATTTTGAAAACAATCTGAATGCTTCATGAGGAAAGGAAATATATATACTTTTCACTACTGCATAATTAGATAATTACTCTTCGTAGACTGATGATGTAGACTTTAATAGCTTCTCCATATGTTGATTTTGTATACATCGATTCGACGATCGCGTATCTCAAATAACTTAGTTTCTTCTTTACTCTCAAATGAACACGATTTTATTGATTATATATAATTCACAGTTTTATTTTTCCGCTCTATTCTGTACTTTATTCGAACATGCGGAGAGCAATTTCGATCTTGCTATTATCGCTTCATGACCAAACCGCCCTTGTCCGATATACACGCATATTCTCCTGTTTACTCGAATCAAACCACACAGGACGAAGCGACAAACCCGGCACAAAACAGATCATCTCGATGCGTTTTTAGGTCCACGAGGCGGACGCGTGTTTGGTACTGGCGAACAAGTACTGCCAGGATCCGGACGCGGAGGACGCGGCGAACATCATGCGCGTCATCTCCATCAAGAACTATTCGGACGACATTCGCGTTATCATTCAATTAATGCAGTATCACAACAAGGTAACAACCGCTTAAGAGAGTGCAATTTAATAAGTTTGTATTTAATAAGATTTCTATAAAATGTGCAGGCATCGCAAATTTATATTCCCAAGTTCGATTTATCTTTAACTTTTCTGTGTTTTTTCAAAGGATATTTTTTCTTTGTAATCATATATTCTCTCGATGCCTATGTTTTTTTATTCTGCCAACCGAATTACCTTTGTTTTTAGGCCTACTTACTAAACATTCCATCGTGGGACTGGAAGCAGGGGGACGACGTCATATGTCTGGCGGAGCTGAAACTGGGTTTCATCGCGCAGTCCTGCCTTGCGCCCGGCTTCAGCACAATGATGGCCAATCTCTTTGCCATGCGTTCCTTCAAGACGGTCAGTAAATCGATCGTTCTCCGGCAGCTCGCCTGCCGTTTTTCCTCTCTACTCTATGCATGTCTGAACGCAGTTCCTCGTATAGGTATTTGTTACGATCAGGCTGTTCACAGTGATCGCGTAAAAAAAAAAGAAAAAAAAATCAACCAGTCTCGTAATGATCTCAGACCGTCGTATCCTTCGCGAAATCTACTTGCGATCACTCGGATCCGAGCACACATTTCAGGCAGAGCATATTCGTTTCTTTTGTAAGATTAATTCTTTGCTGATCGAGTCATTCTCGCGAATATATCGCTGTTCTCTTGTACGCCATTACACCATCGCGCGGTGTAAATCGAAAGAGAAAACGGCCGGGGGCGATTTCAGAATTCCGATCATGTCACGGTCACGTCACTTTCCGCGTCACTTCTCCGGAAGTTATATTCGGGCACACGAGAGCACCTCTCACTGTGAACAAACGCGCACAATCCGTACATGCATAGGAGCGTGTGTGATTTAGAAATGGTTGGTTGATTGGTACCAGTCGCCCGATATGCAGGCTTGGCAGAATGACTACCTGCGTGGAACCGGAATGGAGATGTACACCGAGACACTGAGCCCTACCTTCATTGGAATGCCCTTTGCGAAAGCCACTGAGTAAGTCGGTCCACGGACCAATCCAACATCCAGCCAGATACGCGCATATCTGATTCAAGAGACGGGACATTACGCGCGCGCGTTTCTTTTGTACGATATACGTATCCGACACGCGGCTAATCCGCCCTTGCGTGTTTAGACTCGTGTTTGCACGAGTAATCTGCAACCCCTCTGTGCTCTTCCTCGCCTCGTCACATCGATGACGCGACGGTGCTTCTTGCCGCACATGGCAAGCTCGAGAGAGACGTACGTACCCGTCGATATACAAACCGCTGATTCCGTGTCGATACATAATGTTGGTGTTGCAACAGCGCGCGCGTGATTATTTTTAATTCACACGCTTCTTCAGTGCCAGTGTGACGTAGCGAACACGTGGCGCGAGCGATCGATTTCGTCTAACGGAGAGGAAATGTAGGGGGGAGAATACTCGCGGTCTTTCGCTATTTTTACAAACTTTTTGCGCTGCACGTCGCGCTTTTATGCCGCAGGGGGATACAAAATTAGAAACTTAAATAAGATCATTTTTTCGCGTAAAAGAGAGAAAGAGTCGAGAGTTTTTTTTTGTCGTCTCTTTATAATGAATTTTGTTACTTTATTCTTTTGACGACGATTAAACGATGTGAAAGATAAGATAGTCTCGAGTGTCTGTATTTCGCGTCTCGCGCTAATGTCGCGATTATGTTAACAGAGTCGCTCGAAAAAGTCCATGGTCTCTTGAATCGGAGGGAAAAAAAAAAGATGAGAAGCTTCGCCTCGCCTATGTCTCTCACTACGCTCCACTCCGCTATATATACATATATATTATATATATATACGTAAACGTATATACGTGTATATACACATATACATACGACGCCTCCGCGAGCAATATATATGTGTATATTACGACATAATACATGAACGTGTCTAGTATATATTGTACAAAACCATATATCTGTGCTACACCTAATCGATGTAAACCACCCCTTCATCGCTTCAGTAACGTATCTGTATTTTCACCCTTCTCTCTGCAACTGATATATTATACATGTAACTCTGAAAAGACTTGTACTAATGACATCTCGAAATTAACAGTAATCGAAACGGGAAGGAGAAACGACTGAGACGCGATTCGATTTCGTAGAGTTATCGAATTCGCGGTAGCCATCCGGTAGCCTTAATTCTTGCTATGGAGTTTCGTGGCGCGGACCACGAAACTTCCGTAACACTCGGGTAAATATGGTACAGAACCTCCATTTCGCTAACGCTGGAGTTGCCGGATTCATAGAGCGATCCTTTGAGCTGAGTTTTGTTGCTAATTCCGCCGTGTGTTTGCGTTGGTTACCTAAGAGAGATGTTCTCTGACCGACGTACGAACGTCCGATTCTCATTTTCGGTCTCTGCACAGAGATTTAAAACGGACGAAGACAAAAAAATAAAATCTCTTTGAAAAGATGTTACTCAAAACAAATATTAAATAGAAGCACAATATTTTTGTTATCCCGGCAAAAAATGATGATAATAATACGGTGGATGAAATATTCAACTATGAATCCGGAACACTCATTATAATTTTACATTGAGAATTAACTCGGAAAAAATCGATCAAAAACGTGCTCTCGTCGTTTCTCGTGTCAACGAAAGAGCCGCTCTTAGCAGACTTTCGAGTTCTATTATGTGCCTGCGAAAGGATCAGCGCAATCGAAGAACTCGTGTGCGAATACGACGTTTGCAAGCGCTCCAACCGGAGAAAGGAAAATGCAGGAAAGGCCTTCGATCAATCGACGAATCGCTGAGATTGATAGGAGCGGGTGTGGGCTAGAATTCGGACGAGATCGAGTGTGTGCACTTTGGTATGCACGCGCGACTGAGCAAGTGCATGTGTATGTGTGCGTGTGTGTATGCGCAAGTGGCTCCTGGAATTTGATCATTACCGTCGGTCGTTCGTTTCGCGACGATGATAATAACTCTTACCTCGGTCGTTCGCCGTAATTGCGAAATGCATCATCGTGCACGATCGTCGTTGCGTCGACACGATGCGGACTGCGGCGCTTATGCGCATTCGGGCGTTTTCCGGCCTACATTTCGCCCCCTCCCTTCTAGAAACACTTAAGACATATTTCACTAGAGGCGTTTAAAATGTTGTCTTCCAGGTGCTCTTGCGTCGTCCGGACTTAAGAACTTCTACTGGTCCAAGTAGAAGACATTCCTTAATCAGACTTTTTTACAGAGCTCTTCGTTTGAGGAGCGAGATTAGCGTCGCGCACTGCGTTAGTGTGCATTTTTTGTTTTTCAGACGGAAGCGCATTGATATGAACGAGATTGCGTTTTTTTCGTTTTTTTTTCTTTTTTACAAAAACGAAATGCGTCCCGTTCTTCCGCGAAGAGTAGCAGCTCTCACAATTTTTTCACGCAGCTGATACTCTTCGTCGCGAGGGACAAGAAGGACTCGCGCATAACGGTGGATGATGAAAGTATGATGACGTGCGGCCTGGTTGGTTGGTGTTTCAGTCGCCGGACACACAGGCGTGGCAGAATGATTACCTGCAGGGCACGGGCTGCGAGATGTACACGGAAACCCTCTCCCCGTCCTTTACCGGGATGACATTTCCCCAAGCCAGCGAGTAAGTTCTCGCTGTCAACGGCTGTCACACACGTAACCATTACCGACAACAAGACAACGTCAGTCACGCGAACACACACTGAACACGTTACACGTTACATGAAATTGACAACCATACGGACCCATTCGTATGAATGGAAAAAAAAAAAACATGTTATGAAAATGTAACACAGAGTACACTCTGTCAGAGTACACGGTCACAAATTTCTTTTCTGTCTTTCTTTCACTCTTTTTCTCTCTCTACTTTTACATCTATATTTATATTTGCCTTTTATATCTTCGTCTCACAAATTATTTAAATACACTAAACAGTCCCGATATCGAAACATACATATAGTATATGTACCTACATTACATATTTAATATATCTATACTTGAGAACGTATATACATCGCCCCTCACCTCGGTCTTTTTAGCCTCTGAACGATTTTCTTTAACTTATAGTCTCTATTACATATATACGTCTTTGTCTCTACTATTTTTATCTTTCTTTTTTTTTGTTTGAATTTTGCGTAGAGTAGTTCAGTTTTTGAGCTGTACGAGTCTATTATTTCTCTCTTTCGTTCTTTTGTTTTTCTTTTTCTTCCGAACGAACCCCAGCCTATATTTTTTCCGGCCATTTTCTCGTGCTGCTCGAAATTCTGCACAGACCTTTGTGAATTGCGTAGAAATGAAGTAGAGATACGAGATATCGCGGACGAATGCGGACCCTCCTTCACCCCGTCGCGATAAGCAAAAGTTGCGGTCGATCGCGTTCGGTATAATTGAGGCCGTCTGATTGGCAACGAGGGAATCGGAAACAAAAGTGTTTTAAACGTTCGACCTCGGAAATTGCTGGAAATACGGGGCGCACGCGATTCGCGTGTGCGAACGACAGCGCGTGATTCCGAAAAGGTTATCGGGCGAACGACATGATGACCGTGTCGAGACCGCCGAACCATGGTGTCTCTGTATTCCAAACATCGTTTTGCAGAACAATTGATATCGGGATTGAAACTGCGCGTGGCTTAATCCTTTCACAGCTCGATTCGTTTACCGCGACCCGTGCGAGTCTTTCCCTGCGTTTTTTAAAAGGAATTTTCTTGCCTTTTTTTTTTTTATTCCGTTAGTGTTCACGTCTGCGTTAAATGTTTCTGACATGTGTTTTAAATTCTAAAAGACCGCATTTTACCGAGGAAAATTAAAAACGATGTCGGAAACAATAAAGTTAATTTAATTTTTTTTTTGCATCAACTTTTTCTTTTATCGGATATTTATCATTGTGAATTTTTTAAAACGTTGATTGTGCAATATTTGAAATTAAGTCGTTGCGGAGAAAGTAATTAAAGAACTCGTAACGTTCGTGTATGTTAAATGTCACACGAAAATGACTCGATTTTGTCGGCCTTGAACGTTTTAATCTTAAATCGACGCGGGCACGACACATCCGCGGCATAACGTGACCGGCAGTCATTCTGAGTTCTAATTACTTGCGAACAGACGACTGCGTGCACAATATCCGCATTCGTCCCGGTAAATCGTGCATCCCGCTTCGATTACATCACAGTTTTTTTGCGGCGCAACGTGAGACGAAATGAGAAAGAATGCGCGCGCGCGCATTATTGTGAGAAATCGATCGAAAGACGTGCGATTTTATTTACAGAAAAAAGTTTTCTGTCAGAGAAACTTCTTTTTTCGAAGGAATTTTAAACACAGACTCTTTTTTGACGAAACATAAACGGGCAAGATTTTTGTCAATTTTTTTTCAAATTAATAACGTCCGTATCTTTGTCATGGTGTGTGTTCTCTTAGATGTAGCGTTCTAATCTTCTCTTAACAAAACGCGTTCTTTGTACACGCATGCCTGCTGCTCTTTTTTTTTTTTTTTTTTTTTACAGATAGAAGTATACGGGTGGATATTGATCGTGGCTGCCGATTGAACAGTAAATATTGTATTAGAACGCACTGTTTCGTTTAACAGACTTTAATATCGAGCTCGCAGTTTCTGTCTTGGCGAAAGTTATCCGGGGGTAACATCATGTACGTGGGTGTCGCGCTTCTTGCGAACACTAATAACGTTCTGTAGATAACTGCTCGCTGATACTGGGACACACGCACACACAAAAATTAGTTGTTGTTGTATATGTATAGTTGCGTATGTACATTCAAATTTGATCACATGGTGATCTCATACAAATATATACGCTGCATATATGTATGAAACACATAATAGATATATGCAGAGTGTATATGAAAAATGCTTACAATGTGTATAATTAAAAATATTATTTTGTGTATTTTATATAATAACAAGTGTCTGTTTGAATGTTATTTGAATGGGAACGATCGGAATATATGTAAGCATTTGCGAGGAAGACATACGATTTCGTTTTATCGATTATGGATATAAATAAAAAAAACTTAAATATCGTAAAATAAAATTTTACACACTAGAACACACACGCATATAGTAAAAATATACAATATCCTGTATCGATATTGTTGCTACACGTGTTACCGTGATGTCTCACGACAAAAAATTGTCTTACATTCAAGAGAACCGTGAAATTTTCAAGAACGAAGTAAACGCATTGTTTTATTAATAATCCTTTCTCAGCCGTCTGAATATTGCACCGTATATTTTGCCTATTTACCACGACCTGCATCGCGCCGATCTTCGATTTTTCAATTTCGCTGTAACTTTCGAGATCGGTGAATTGCGGTCGCTATTTCCGCGAGATATTAGAATATAGAAACTAGCTATGTGAATTCTTCGACTTTTCTCTTTTATTTATGCGCACACTTGGATTGTCGCCATTTGATTTGCGTGTATGAGAGATCTATTTGTAAGAAGTGACTTTATATACACATATATTTATTAGATATTTATTAGATATTTATTAGATATTATAGATATACATATAAATACTTTTTTTCTCTCTCTATGTACATCGTATACAATTGTATACATATATAAAAATGCTTTGTCGAACGTCAGCTAATCCGTAGGATCCTTACACGGAAACGCAATTGGACCTTTCCCGAATATCTTCTGGGAACTTTGAAATAGATTAAGAAAACTTAGAGAGCGTAATAGATAGAAAAAAAACTCTGTTTTTTTTATCTATCTTGGCATGTTTCGGCTCGTATTATTATTAGATAAGTAATGATTCGTTTACGTAATTACTCTCCTGCATGATTGCTTGAAGTTACTTCATCGGTGTATGTATTGTGCATCGCTTGCGTAATTGCTCAATGTTATCACCGAGGTGGTATAACGAAGGCGTTGATATACACAATTAGATGGAATTAGAATTCAGTCTGTCTTAGATAAAAATAAGTAATACGTAAATTGTGTGTGATCAACGTCCTGTTACACTGTGGGTGAACACACGTATCTTATTATCTAACACATATTACTCGAGATGAACGAAGGACATAAAGTATTAAACACAATGATATCGAATAAATGCGAAAAATACATCGTATATATGTAGTCAGTTTTTATTTGCCGTGTTTTAAGCATGAAAATAAAAAAAATACTTTATGTGCTCTATCCGTTTGCATTCAACGCATTTTGTGGTACAATGAAACTTGAATTTGAATGCAGATACTTTTTATATACACTTAAGAGAATAATGTATATATATTTGCTTCAAAGAAAATTGGAGCAAAAATTGCTTAATATAAAAAGAAACACGAATTTAAGTTTCATTGTTCGTTTAACGCATATGATACTGAGTTGTTTTCAACTAGCTACGATTCTGAAATTTTATTTTTTCTTTGCAATTTATAGTTTAAGGATTTACTTTTAATTTAAAATATTATTACATTTTATACGCACATTTTATACGTAGTTTACACACAACTCATTATCTCTGCAGTATACTTGCTTAATCACAATCAATAATCATATTTTTTTGTGATACAATATTTGTCACGTTCGTAAGTGTATAAAAACGAGCAAAGTGTACGCAGACTTTCTGTTAGCTTTAATAATACTCTAACGATATGTTCTCGCGAGGCATCGAATATTACGCATGACTTCGTCGTAGGTTGTGCTTCACGAAACTGAAGCTCCTGCTACTGGCCATCGAGATAAAGGGCGAAGGAGGCTCCGACAGTAAGATCTCGATTAACCCACGTGGTGCCAAGATCGCTGCAAATACTCAGGGATTCTTCATTGCTCAATCTGCTGACGAAGTAAAGCGGTAAGAACGGTCGAACATTCCAATGAAACGTGTCATTATTTATATTTCTCTTTATTCACATGCCGTTTTAATTTGATCTCTCACAGCACGTTTCCGCAATCAGATATATTTTTCAAAATTTCCTATATGAAAAATTAACGTTTCTTCTCTGTGTGTTTTATTTTGCAGAGCGTGGTTCTATTGCAAAGCATGCCACGAGGATATTAAAGACGAGACTCTGATCAAGAAATGCAAGTGCAAAAATTGTAAGTCTTTCTAACCCAGTGATCCTTATAAAAACAAAAACAGCCTTTTTCTCGATTCTTGCCAAATTTTCTGCTATAAACGATATATATATATATATATATATATCTCCGATTTTCTCTTACCGGTTTTACATACATATGTACTTATATCTATATATTCTAATCATATAACTGTACACAGATGTACATAGAACGCGCTCGATATATCTGATCGGTGGTGAATAATATATTGCGAGTCGCACGCGCGCGGCGATTTCCGTTACATTTCTCTTTCTCTCTTCTCTCTCTTTTTTCTTTTTTTTCTCTCTTTCCGTCAATCGAGATACTTTTGACGGAATGTTGCAATTTGCCACCGGTGTGACTCGCAAGATCATATAAAACGTCTCTCCCGATACGTATATAAAATAATAAACGTACAAACGCGAGCGGATCACGCAGGAAGCTCTCTTTATCTCCAACCCCCGTCCCCTCAGGCTCACTTCACCCGGTTTTTTTGCCGGCTCACCCTTATTTTGCCCTTTGTCCGTTTGAGAGCGATAACAGTAATAAACTGCGACTATGATTAACGAACTGACATGGTTATGACCATCCTATTGTGGTATATGATCTAGTGGGGCAGCAGCAGCGCTCCTGGGGCCGGGACTTAGGTAACGTCTCACACAAAACTCGTTCGTTAAGTCTGATACTTTACTATCATCTGTGACACTATCTCTCTCTTTCTGTCTCTTTCTCTCTCTCTCTCTCTGTCTATTTCTTTTTAACGCCTTGATTTTAATCTTCTTACTCTTTTTAATATACGATTTCTGGCTCTTGACCCCTGAACTCTGTCTCTCTCATTCGCCCAACATCAACTAACAACTCTGCTACTCATCGCCATTTTGAGTGTTTCTACTTGTTCTTGCCTTTCTGTATACTTTTCTGCATTTTTGTATTGAAACTCTGTCTGTTTCGCGCCTCTTTGAGAATTTTCTGCCCTCCTCTGTTTCAATTTTTTTTTATCTCCTCCTACCCTTTCTACTTCTCTCTCTTTGTCTTTGTACTTTTTCTCTTTCTCTCTCTCTCTTTGTGTCCTACCGATACATACACGCCTCTGACATTGGTCAATCTCTTGCAAGCCAAGGTGATCATTATGAGGATGATTATCTTAATGACGATAATGATCGATATATGACGATGATTGCATCTTTTAATTCTCCATTGCAAGACACAATCCCCAAGGCGATGCTAATCGGATGTTTCTTCGTTTTTCATGTCGCTTAAAGAAAAAATCAAAACAAAAGTTGCACGCGTATTTTCTCAAACTGCGATATATCAATAAAATCCCATCGGAAGGACGAGCGTATTGCCGCGCGCGATTCTAACGAAAAATTTATCGCATATTTAAATCGAAACGGATACAATTTTGTAACGCATGTTGAATGTGATTCATTCAATTCGCCACGCGGAAATTTATACCCTCGCGCTCTTGGTCGCGCGAGAGAAGCGATGTGAAAAATGAAGTACCGAGTCAACACGTAATTCCCGATAGTCCAGTCAGTTGGCGCATGTCCACCTGACCGAGAACGAAAACTAGTCTGCACTGAACTATAGTGTGTGCCCCTCTCTCGCTCGCCTCGCATGCATGACTAGCTCCCGGATTCGGATCTGTTTTACGCCATACTGGTAATGACAACAGCTTCTTTCTCTCAATTACACACTGTGAACTCTCTAACACCGCCCTCTTTACCTCTCTTTCTATTTCTCACTCTTCTTTTCCGAAACTTTTCTTCAGTCGTGTGCCAACTCTTTCTCTCTCTGTCTCTCTTATTTTTCTTTTTTTCTCTTCGTTCTCTCTCTCAGCGTGCTAGCTGTGCCTCATCGACGAGATCTCGATCGGTCGGCGATCGAGATCGACGTGATCCACGTATAGCATTTTATCCGCGCGCGATTCTCACGTTCGACAACCGTTTTTCTCCGTTGTCTTGAATTTCGCCGTGAGAGATTGGAATCGCTCGGTGGTGCGTCGACGGCAGGAGCATTTCCGTCCGTTCCACAAACGAATGAACGACGATGACGCCGCATTGCCGGTCGCCCGTTCAGACACATCGGGGGGAGGCAGTAGAGACCACGGAGTCTCGACCTCTTACTCCCCCTCTCTCAATCCCGACAATTCCGTTCATGTCACGCGCGACATACCGTATCGAGGCGTTACACTACTAGTACACAAGCCACGTAACACAAGTCATAGCCACATGATTCTCTCTCTCTCTCTCCCTATCTCTCTCTTTCTCTCTCTCCCTCTCTCTTTCTCTCTCTCTCTCTCTTCCCGAGTAGGAACTTACCGCTCAACCATCACACAATCAGTCCGTGTCCATATACAGGAACGGCAATACCCTAAACCCTGGGCAATCAACGTTTCCCGGTACTCGGTGTTCCCCTCGAGTACCGGGCGATCTGAAATGTCGATCAAATTGCAACCGCAGTGTTAATCCGATTTTAGGTTTTCGGGGGAAATCCGCCGATTGATGAGGAAATGCCGGAGGTAAACTTGCGACGAGCCGAGCTTAATTTACGTTTTACAGCGTTGCGTATTACTCTGGACATGTCCCATTTGTTACATATAAATATACGTTATTGTGACTAATATATTGCCGTGTGCGAATTCGTACGTGAACCGAACGCGGCAATTTTCGTTCCGTCGTCGTTTTGTTTTGACGCATAATTCTCTACGAGATCAATCGGAATACGAACGGTATGTTAATTTATTGAAATCTGTCGTAGCGCGCTAGTAAATATTTTTTTTTTTTTTTTTTTTTTTTCGCGCACGTACACATACGAATTCCGCCAAAGTTGTGTTATTAAAAAAATCGTACACGTCGTGAACGCAGAGAGATATTCATGTTTTTATCCCTTCTGTATACACACATCGTGTACTACTGTTTGTTCATTTTTAAACCTGCGTCTGGGTCGGTCGCTGTGGATGCTTGCAGATGTTGGGATGATGATGATGCAGACCGGCATGGTGAAGGGAAACACTGCCTACAGCAGTTACCTCGACGGTACGCCTGTTTCCGCGGCTTTCTCCTTTTGTCCTTTATCTCATAAAAAAAAAAAAAAAAAAAGACCACGTCCACCTGTCGCAGTTGCTGCGACACTTTGTCAGCGTGAACAAGCACACGGATCGATTCTGTCTTTAATTGACAAAATTTTTCTTTTGTTGTCATTAATTGCTAATATAAAAATATATGTATTCGTATCCGTTATTCTGACAAAGTGCGTTCTGCCGGACTCATAATTTTTCTCGCCCGTTCCTACTGAACCATCGCGATAGAACTGCACATTGACGCAAATGCATGACTTAAATATATACATCACGTATCACTCCGCGATACATTACGAAAAATACGACGCCCGGCAGAGCCAGGTCGACCTCCCGATATGTAACGAGGTAAGATGGCGTAAGTGATACTAACTATGCATTGGTCAGACCGGCGGACTATTCGTCTTCACTTACCACGTGCACTTACACCACAGTACCCGTATTTGTTCAATGCTCTCCCCCCACTTGATTTGTTCGATTACGTACTACATATTTATCGTTGAGCTTTCGCTAGAGCTGATGGTATTTACATGAATGAATTTATCGAAAGCATCGTTCTCTGATATATTTACATACAGCAGCATATAACAATTTTAACAGTAGCACTAACGTTGTTGGCTGCTTCCTCTCTCCTTCGACACCTAGGGCTCTCGAGGGATTCCGAAGTAACCAAGCACGTCGATTGGACAAGCGGACATCGCAAATTGATTAATTTATATTTTGCATAACGTTTAGCTTTTGGTCCGTATCACACGAATTTGTATCAATATGTGGTCTCGCTTACCGCGCGCAGATAAACGCATTTCTCTTTGCACGTTGCCGAGCCCGTGCATTTTGTGTCCTCACGTTCAAATGGCTGTCACCACCTAAAACACCAATCGAGACGAGTTTGCTCATATCGTATTTTCAGGCTTGCTAACGGTTATCGTTATTTAACTTGTTGTTTCAGTGTGCTTACGTGGAGTATTATTGATAATTTAACTTTGTTGCGTGCCAGTTTCAAATTATCGCGCAATATATCGGTTTATTCATATTATCGCGCGCAGCATAATGTTCAATCTCCCTCTCTCTCTTTCTCTCTCTCTCTCTCTCTCTTCTTTCGCCCCGAACCGCCATTGTTGCGTCAAATAATCGGCACGAATTTGAAACTGGGACGCCAACGTTTTTGTAGATGTATGCATACATACATATATATATACATATATATATAAGGTTGCCCAATATCATATATTTTGAACATACCTAAACTTCTTGTAGCGTAAATTAAGCGCAATCGACAGTATTATTTTAGACAGTATTACTTTATTCACCTTATATATGTATATCTATTATGTAAAAATATGCATCGGTTTTTGCACAAATCAAACGTTCTTTGTGAGATAAATATTTATTTATTTCTCGCTTATCAAGAAATTATGAGACTTGAATTTAATACGCAAATATTAGGAAAAATACAAATATATGTGGAAAATATATTGAAATATTCTCAATATTTGAACTCCCAAAGAACGTTTTGTTATATTTGCATAATAACTATAATTAATCATTGTGAAATGAAGCTACTTCAGCAACTTTTTGTATTATTTTGATCTATAACGCCAATTGCAGTATAAATTAAAAAAGTAGATTATTAATTACAAAAGTTCTTATCTTTTTACTGCCATGTTCGCGAGTATGCGTTTTTTTACAAGTTGAATTTTTATATATTTCTTATATTCTAAATTTTATCATGTATTATAGTTGATATATAAATATAAGCAATTTGCAGTTTTACTGCATTCTGATTACATTTTTCTTATTCTTATGTGTGTAACTTGAAATTAATTTAACTAGGAAACTATTTAATAACTAGAAATATCTATCAGAAATGCGTTATTAAATATACGATATCGATCTTTTATGTTCATGCACGTGTAATTCCGTTTCCGTGATATAGTTTCAATGTCGCTAAGTGCGGGTGATTAATTGGATTCAGCACGCAACCAGAAAAAGCACCAAGACGTAAGCTTACCATGAGCTTATACAGCTTACAGGGACGATGATAATCGATGCCCAGGGTTTATCGAACACATCGGCTAAAAATACTTCATTCCCCCCTTCACATATCGAGCATATTCGACACCACTCGCCAACATCACAACAATAACAGCGACACTCTCTTTCTCTCTTTCTCTCTCTCTTTCTCTCTCTCTCTCTCTCTCTCTGCGATATTGATTTCTGAGAAAACGTTTTTTCAATACGAGGTATTCCTGAATATGAAGTTTTAACCGCACACACATACACACATACGCACACCACAACGCCGCAGATATATAATCTCTTATATGTTACGACCCTCACCGTAGGCCGAAGTAAATTATGCAATGGTTCTAACATCAGTGTGTTAATAATAAATCTCTCTATCGAAGGTCACGTTGCAATGAACCGCGGTTTCGGGAATGTATATTTGCAATCTATTATTAAATTTACATCAATCGAACTCAGATTTTTTCGCGATTTATTTTGATTCAAATGATTATTTTAAATTATTTTTTATGTATTCTAGACACACGTCTAAGTTCGGTAAACATAAGTTAAAATGTTAAAAATTTATAATTAGAAAGTTAAATTAAATATTACTTCGAAAAGTCAGATCGAGTGAAGAAAATTCAGAGAGGAGATATGGACGTTTTCTAACATCCTTATCTTCACGAGCTTCAAGATCAGACACTCGCACTGAATACTAAACGTGACATATCGATCGGGACCACCGGATTTAGACCCCTACACCCGTTGAGACCCCCGCATCTAGGTTGACATTGTTTTGGTGTGACAACTAACAGCTCTGGTTCTCCTCCCTTCGGGCAGTGGCCACATTCCGGAAAGGCGTTCGGGCTGTTCAAATGGTTGGAAGAGCAAGTACGTATCCCCCGTGTATAGATTGTGTACCAAGTGTAATTTTTTTTTTTTTTTTTTTTTTTTTTTTTTTTTTTTTTTTTTTTTTGGTGTGATTACAAAAGAAGGAAAACGAAAAACCTCGAACGGCATGGCCTTTAATTTGATAGAAACGTCATTGTTAAGAACCTTAAACATTTATGAACGTATGATAGATAGAAATAGAAAACTAATAAGTACAAAATTGTTATTCATTTGTGCAATTTAAATCTAATTGTTTTTAGTTTTACAGTAACGTACTTTGTTACATCATTATTCGGATTATTAGTTTCCATTAAGAGAATAATTAAGATTTAAAGGTCATGTTTGTATGAGATTCTATAATTAAATCATTCACTTGACGAGTATATTTTTCAAGAAACAAAATTTTTGCTCTGTCTTTAAGTAATTTAATGACAAGGCCTTGATTACAATACATGTGTGTGTGCTCTCTCTTCCTTTTTCTTCTTATAACAATTACGTTTTAACATACAAATTAATAAACTCCATCATCTATGTTTTTATTTTTTTTTGTAATTTTTTTTTTTTATCAAGGCCTCTTTCGTCTACAAATTGTTTTGTGACAAACGACAAATTAAAACGAAAAGTTACTGTCTACATCTGCAAGAAGACTAGCACAACGTATGATTACCATGTAGAGATTTGTCATTCCAGATATTCACACTATTACTTGGCTTATGTTATTCTCGGCAAATTATTAATTAATAATAATAAAGAAAACGTAACGTCGTTGTGCTAATCTGCCAAAGTTCGTTCGGATTGATAAGTGGTTCCAGCGTAGAACGTCGTTAGTGTTTGAGTCCCTATTTTGGTGTGGTGTTCTTAAATATTTTGCAACCGAGATTTACACTATCTCTCAGTGTCGTTTTGAATGTAGTCTTTTTTTCTTGAAAGTGTGTCAGTGTTACTTAATGGTTTAATTGTTGTGAGAGTGAAAATTAATTTAATTCGATTGAGAACCGGCGTGATGTGACTGTCTTATAAACTTACCTCCAATTAACCTTTGCATCGGTGTTCGATATATATAATAACTCGACGTGTAATTAGAAATATATTAGATTTAGACCTTTTATTTATTACGTGGATTTTTACTCGCGTTCTGTGGCAAAGACAACTGATCATTAAATACTGAAGGTTCCCGTAACGTCGTTGTAGTCTGACACTTGCTTCGGTATTTCTCATAATTTCATTTTCTCAACGTCATACAACAATTATAAATATTATCACTAATTGGTAAATGGAATACCTGTGTGTTTAAAAAAAAAAAAAACAATTCGCAGAACACTCGTTGAACTTGCGGCATTAACGTCACGACGCCATAACGGTGATGTTCATTCGCGTTGTCTCGCAATCGGATGAGTGTTATTTACATATTGTACTGTAATAACACATGCGCGCGTCAACGAGCGTTTTGTGCTGAAAAAAAAAAAACTCACACACACATTGGCTATCGGAGCAGCTTTGCAAAAATTCGTCACCAAGCGCGCGCGCGAAAAGATCGATGAAACGCTGGCGACCGCCTGTTACTCCGATCGCCATGCTACTTTTTTTTTCTTCTTTTCGGAAGCAGATCGGTGTTTGCCGGCTGTATGAGCACCAAGTCTTTACGATGTTTTAGCTAGAATTACGTGAGCGATGCGCGCGTAAGTGAAGTAAAACGTCAACTGATTTAACACACTCAAAACTTTCCACTTGTCGTCACTTGCATCGCTCATTTGAGAGCCACCCATGAGAAACATCACAATCATATTGCATTAAGTGTCAAAAGTACTCCACACACATATACACACGCATATACATGTAAATTCACATATTTACGCGATACATCAGATACACGCCTTCACATACACAAACATATACGCGCGCGCACGGGCTCACGACACGAGATTCGCAAGCCAAGACTCTTTTAACTAACTCTCTGTATATGTGTCTATCTGTCCGAACTATCTTCTCTTCGTCTCCTCTACTACCGCATAGGTGAAGACCTCTCGTACTACCCAAGTAAGTCCAGCCAAAGCGCGAGTGTATATTGTAACGTTTATCTATACATATATATATACATATGCATCTACTTCTTTGTACATACAATATGTTGTTCCACGCCAGCCGCGGCCGCGTTCATGAAGCGAAGGCGCAATTTAGAATAATATCTGCGAGAGATGCACGCATCACGCGTTGCAACGCGTTCGTAGAAAAGCGTAGGCTAAAAAACAAAACGCGAGACGTACTATCGAGTTTTACAGAGCAGTAACAACCAAGCTGTAACCACCACCGCAGGCGCTACTGCCGATAAAGCGTACCACCTTTTGCACGTTTACTTCGAACATACATTCCGCTTGATCTATCCCTCATTTTCCAATCCGCTTGATCCTACAAGCAAACAGATCGAATGAGACCGATCGGGTTGCATAATGGGACCGATTGCGTTTGATCGAACACATTTTTCTCGAACACGATTCCGATATAGAATGCGGAACGCTCTATATAGAGTCGCGAAAAGTAGACTATTATGCGATTTCATGAAAAATTCTGCAAATTTTATACGACATTTGCTTCGAGTTAAAATAAGGAAAGAGAGAAACGTAGTGAAATAACACCGCAAAGAGAAGGATATTTCTCTTTGTGATATTTTACGGTTTGTTTCTTTGAAGTATAATGTTTTTCGCGTTTTGTACGTACAAGAATGTGTTTTCATATTTCGTCGAGCGCGAGATACATTTTATCGCGTAACTCGATTTATTGATTGGAGCCGTTCTTTCTCTCTCTCTCTCTCTCTATCTCTATCTTTCTCTCTCTCTCTCGATGATATCCATTTATCATCTTCCTTCCAAGAAAGTCAGGAAGTCCGCAATTTCTCGGTTTATGAACGGCGCGCAAGAGGGTGGATGGGAACAAAGAATTGCACTGCGCGCGCGATTATCAAGAACGCTTTCTTGGAAGGAGCGTGCCAAAGGGGATTTTATACTTTGACTTTTCGAGCGAGGACGAAAGGCGTGTTTATATGGCTTCTCTAATTAGTGTTCTTTCGCTCAATGGGCCTCGAGTAACTGCGTATAAAGGAGAGGTTTCATACGAGCAATAATTTTCTCTTTGCAATAATTTCTCTGTACACCGGTCGGTCTCTCGATGTGTCAAGAACTGAGACACAAACGGTCTCTTTCTTTCTCTCTATCTCTGTCTCTCTGTCTCTCTCTCTCTTCCTCTCTCTCTCTCTCTCTCTCTCTCTCTCTCTCTCTCTCTCTCTCTCTCTCTCTCTCTTATTATCGCGCGAACAAGTTTAACGTCAGAACCTAAAAAAGAATTCTCCCTTTTTCTTCCCGTGCTTTCAGTAGAAGAACTCTATAATCTTTCATGCACCTTTTCAATATATACCTTCCGTGCTTTCGCAAAAGTCTTTGTCGTTTTGCACGTGAATTCTCTTTCCTGCCTCCCCCCCTTCGGAGGATGCAAAAGCGCGCACTGACAATGCCGAGTAAATATTCACTGTAAGGTCGTATTACTGCATGCTTCTTAGAACACGATACATCATGGCGTAAGTGGAGATGACACGATCGCTCCGCTCTCCCTCTTTGCTTTGTGCGTTGAGATAAAAAGTAAGTAAAGATCGCTTCGTTCGCGCGCGGCTTGACACCTTTTCTTCACTTGCGTCATCTTTGGCATAAATTTTAAGACTTTTTGGGCATACTGCACGTTTACGATTGCATAGATCGATCTCAGTACCGATACGTGTCGTAAAAGCGTTCCCGCAACATGGACGAAGCCGCTTATTCATGTTTTTCAACTTTCGTAAAACACTCTCTTGTTTGTATATATTCGTCCACGTTGTTGCTGTATTACTTGTCGTTTTTTAGAATTTCAAACTTACACACTTGTCTTCTCCACAGTTTTAGTTATAGAAAATATTTTATTAGCGACACACTTTGAAAAAGGCCGTTTCAGCTTGACATCAATTTAATATTTATTATATAAATATATAAATTTAATGTGCAACAGCTTGTATAATGGCAAAAATCAAAATTTAATGCTTCTATATTTTATGCAGATGTTTTAGCGCAAGGTAAGCAAAAACCATTTTTATTATTTTCGCTCAGCAAGCAAATCTGTTGTAATTGAAAAAGAAGTTATTAATATGTACATCGTCATGCAAGACGCTGAAACGGAACTTTGCTTCTAGACGTTAAATCGCAGATTTAGTATTGTCGGACGATAGAGTAGCAACTATAGGCCTTAGGTACTTAGTTAGGGTAGCTAACATGTGTAGTGGTTTGTTACAGACGACCACCATCCTCCCCCTACATTCACTCCGCCAGAACTGCCCAAGATGGTTCACGTAAGAGGTACAGTTACACCTCAATCAAAAAACCATGCTATCAATCTCGCAAGCTGCCCTTTCTAATTTCGATCGGCAATATATACGACACGAATACACTGACGAAAAGTCGCTTGATAAAACCAGCAAATCGAAAGTTTAGCTTGTAAAAAAAAAAAAAACTAAAATAAATCACTGCTCTCAACTGACATCGGAAATTCGATCTTCCGCATTTGATACGCTTCGTCAAACACGCTTGAGTGAGATTTCTTACTACGTTTCATTTATAACGGAAGTTTTATTGAAATTTTAAAATGCGTTATATTTTACACGCGTTTGGAGAAAGTGGAAAATAGTTTATGTAAAACACAATGAGGTGTCATAAGTATTTGTTCTCTAATGGCAAACGTTTGTATACATACATTCTTGTATGTTCTACTTTCTCCATTAAATAACACGTGCATGCAGCTCTCTCTTTCTGATAGATTTAAAATTGACCCACATTTTTTTTCGTTATTTTATTTTTCAACACAAGTTTAGTGTACATTAAGAAATTATTTTAAGTTTCGTATCATCTCTCTATCACACGTAAAATTTTATTATTTTCTGCAACTTATGAAATATAAGACATTATTTTGTTTTATATTTCTAAGTTTTGGTAAAATAATAGACTGCACACCACAGAGTTTTAGCGTAGTTATACTAGCACACATATCTAGTAGTTTTATAGAATTTAATTTTGGGATTATTTACTTTGCTTTTTTCATAGATAAAATTATTAATACAAAATGTAATTGACTATTAATTAATTGTTTAATGAGTATTTATTATTTTAAAGTAGAATTATATTTTATGCGACGGACCGTGCGTATCATATTTAAAAGCGTTGCTATAATTGTTTGTCATTCTAATGATTATCGTAGAATATTTTGTAATATACTTATTTGTACGAGTAATAAATATTATCACAGAAAAAATGTAAAAAAATATTGCTATGAGACACATTTAAAAGGTGATTACATTCACGTAATTCAAATGATCAGAACATTTATTGGTGCTCGTCTGCGTAAGTAGTAAATCTCGTTCTTACTTGTATAAGCGTTTCTCATACTTTTATATTTAATTAGGGTCTCAATAAAAGAATAAAATAATATAAAAAATATTAATTTTTAAATTTTTTTTTAAATTTTTTATTTAATTTTTTTCTTATGCACATTTAGCATAATAAATTATATGGATTTAATTTGCTGAGTCAAAGTATTTTTAATAACACAAGTTTGAGAAACGTTACTCGATAACCCAAGTATTTCTTGCTAAATTAATTTCTTCCTTTTGAGATTTGTGTGTATCGTAAATATAGAAATTTCTATCTCTTACATTTTTTTTAGAATATTACTTGTTCTACAATTGAGGATCGTTGACTTTTGTTCGTTGAAACGATATTTTGTAACGCTTTTCAGATCGATATCTTGTTGCTTACAACTGTACAAAACTCAATTTATAGATGTAGACAGCACGGTAGATTAAGGATAATTTCTTATGTAAAAATATTTAAGTTTGACAACATCTGGCAAATATTCTATATACACTTTATAATTTTTTTTTTTTTTATTAATGCAGAAAATGGTTGTTCAAGAAAATACTGCGACAGGCGCCATATGTCATTTCTCTAATTAGTATCATCATAATTTGTAATCATTCCTAAAGTGAATTCAGTTACACAATTTTTATAAGTAAATGCTCATTTCTTATAATTTAATTTCACTAAAAAGAAAAAAACTACATTTTATTTTATATTTTTAATAAAATAAAAAGTAGAGAAAAATTCTTGCAAAAAATTTGCTATCATTTCTTTTACAACGTTCAGAATTGTGATGGAATTTTAATAGCTTTATAATTACAAAAAGCGCTCCTAATTTGATTGGTGCAATTAATTAATGCATTGCACACATATGAGACACATATGAGGTGAAGTATGCACGCCTGTCAGCATGGGGATTATTATCACGGCTTATTATCACGGAAGTAATACACGCAATAATAGGGGGGAGTCACACGGTGTGGCATTCTAATTGTCTTAATCTTTGTTGCTTTGCCCAACATCGACGACAAATGTCCGGTGCTCAGATTTCGAATTAACACTGTTTTATCCATTTTAGGTGAGATCCGTGAACGAGGAGATGATCCAAATGGTAAGCTTTTTCTGCACTATTCGAGTTTGCATTTAATGTTTCATTGATTTTATTATCGATAATATTAATTGTCTTCTTCTTTTTTCGCAGCCTTGAGAAATCATCGGAACTCCGTCGGGATGCCCATGATGAACTCGACGAAGCAGATCAACAAGGTGAAGCCGAACGTGAATCGATCGACGAACGACAGCCTTTCCAGTCCGAATCAACCGTATAATCAGAGGTACCTTAATTATCCCGCGCGTTATAATTTCATCATCATCCGACGCATCCATCAACGTAAACATCATCACTCGCATTGTCAATATTCTGCACAAATACGATATACATTCTCATTCATAATCATCAATTGAGCAAACTACTCTCGTTAAAATGACCCTGTTTTGCATCCGATCAAAGCACACAGTACGTGCGAATTTCACTACTGAGAATTACAACAAAAATGTGAGAAAAACTATCTTTTCTAAAATTAATTCGGGAATCTTGTAACTCTTTATTATTATTATTATTGTTTTATTTGTACTACACACTTTGTGGACTCTTAACAGTGCACTCGACATTTAATACACACTATGAACATCGATATCGCTTTCCTTCAAGTCGCTTGAAACGTAAATCTCTTCCTGAACTTACGCTCTGATCTTTCTCTGTCCTGTCGTAAAGAGTACCCCGTACTTATTGTTCTTCACTTCAATTACAAGCTTACTTCTTCATAGCTGCACGATTAGTATTACTACGCAGAGTCTGTCACATTGTACGCGCGTTCAGGGGTTATTCAAATTATATAATGCGATTTAAATTAGACAAAGACTCATACATGGATATAATCAAAACAGAGAATTTTTTTTCTGAGCCTGTGTGAGAATTTCTTTGTACACATTTCTTTATGATATGTTGCACACACTATTCTAATTGACGAATTAGCAACATATTTTGAATAACCTAATACTACATAACTTTACACAGTTTTGTAAATCACCGTTTATTTATTTATCTTATAAATGCGTGTAATATTTTTATTTTAGCTCAATTAATTAATATTAATCCATTAATAAGAGATGACGAGATCTATATATTTTGATCGAGTGCACTACACCATTTGCACATTAATGTATCAACAATATTCGCATTTCGTATGTACTTCTCTGTCAAGCATGTTTCTAAACAAAAACTGTTAAACATACATTCATACATAACCCGCAAAATGATTTTAACGCACCGATTCTCGATAGAGATCTTCGATGCGATCCAGAATCACTCATCCATCGATCGATTACGACGTTGACAAAATTATAACGTTCATATTTTTGTGTATTGTATAATGTTACAAATGTTTCGATAAGTTGTTGTCAAAGAACGCGCTTGGTATTATTGCGACAAACAATTGGCATAAATCAGACGACAAATCGTTCACGCGAGAACACGACAGTAATACGTTATCGGTCACCTGCAACAGGTTCATCGAGAAATATCTGCACTGTACAACCTGTTACAGGTGGTTGACATTTCCGACGATTCTACTACATGTCCGCTAGATTAGTTTTCATTGTCATTCCGAGCGAATTTTTACTATCGCTCCAAGATAGAACGTCTCTGATACTTTGCTGTTAAAACACATTCGTCTCACTCGGGTGTAAAAAGATTTGTTTACGTGAAACAACACGCAAAGTAGAGCTGCGACGTATCTTGCGAGCCACAATATTTCCTTTCACGATTTAACAGAAGATCGTAATACGAAATCTGTCGGGGAAATCACTCATCATTGTCATCATTATTATCTCTCACCGTCGGTGATCAAAAATCAGAAAGAGTCTCTCATCTGAGAACAGATCCAACGTTACGCCGTAAACCTTCTGATTCCAGATCGCAAGAGGAGTCCGCATACGCTGGCTACCATCTCGCCTACGAAGTCAAAAAGCTCATGTACGCTTCTGTTGTTGTTAACGCTACCTTGTTATTTGTGACGTGATTATACCGCTCCATGTTTTTCTCCTACTCTGCTGTTTAACAATGAAACATGCTCGTCTGCATGTCGAGCGACACACATTCGAACATTCCCGCAATACAAAACGCGCGAATATTTCTTTCTCTCGCGAGAAAGAATATACGAGTTGAGAAAATATTACGTATTCCCCTTTAAAAAACCGACCTTCTCTCTGTTTTTAATTTTTTGTCATGTAAGTTATTAGTGACAGCTGGACATAAGTATCTCGCGCGGAATATCTTCCGCAACGTTACATTTTTCATCAAAAACGTGTTGCTTTTACGTCTCGCGCGCGACTTTGCATCTACACACGTCGCGGTCGCAAAAACCGTGCAAGTCCGGTTTTACGAGGATACTTAATCTCGGAAAACATGTGGCTTTAACGGCACTCGTAAAATACATGGATGTCGCATGCGGTAATGCGTTTGACAGCGGTCTGGTTTGAAATATGAGAAATATTTTTCGCGTTCGAGAGAAAAACGCAAAGGAAAATATTGCGCGTTGATCGACGTTTTCCCGGCGGTCTCTCCGATGTCCGGTGCAGAGAAAAGTATATACAATTTGTCAATTTTACCGAGACACAGAGAATCCCGTTTAAAATCTTCGTCACACAAACATTTATGTCTGCATGCGTACGGTAGCTTGACATTTCCGACTATCTTCTTTCGGTCACTTCAAGTCCTACTATAAGCTACAAAGTAGCGATACTAGTAGTGCTAGATGATAAAGAGTACTATGTGTATGTCAAATGCATGCAAAAAAAAAAACAATCACGGCTTTGAAATTTTAACAAGAAGCTTGGAGAGAAGAATTTCGGATGTAAATGTTCTTAAAATATATTTTTCGATATTTTCCGTACATGTACAATGAGAATATGTATTACATTTTATAAAACAAGACGTAGGATTTTAATATTTTCTCTATCGTGCAAAATTTACTGTTGCTGTTCTTCTTCTGTAATAATAATCGCTGACGATGATGTTTGTCACGTAAATTCACGTTCATATAAAAACGATTGTGCTCCGCGTGTGAAGTGTCCTCCTCTCTCGAGCACCGGTGACGGCAAAGACGCGAATTTTTCCAGGCCAACGAGCAGAGCCTCGGGTGGCACAAACGTCAACAACAACAGCGGTCTCCAGGTCGGGATCGCTGATGATCAGGCAAAGGACTTCGACTTCGAGAAGACCGAGATGAAATACGACTCGACGGGGATGTTCCACTGGAGCCCCTCACGCAACCTCGAAGACTGTATACTGGATCGTAATCAGGCGGCGATGACAGTCCTGAACGGACACGTCGTTGTCTGCCTGTTCGCCGATCCCGACTCGCCCCTCATCGGACTGAGAAATCTTGTCATGCCATTACGAGCTTCCAATTTTCATTACCACGAGCTTAAACACGTAGTGATAGTTGGGTCGGTGGACTACATACGCCGCGAGTGGAAGATGCTGCAGAATCTGCCCAAGATATCGGTTCTAAATGTGAGAAGAGCTGCTGAAAAACGCAGCGTGAAACTTCTTTTTAAGTTTTTTTTTTTAAGTTTTTCTTTTATATTTATTATATAATAGCGCGGATATATAAGCGTAAGATTAATGTTTCCGCAGGGTTCGCCGCTAAGTAGAGCCGATTTGCGTGCCGTTAACGTGAATCTGTGCGACATGTGTTGCATCCTGTCGGCAAAAGTGCCTAGCAATGATGACCCCACCCTCGCCGACAAGGAGGCCATCCTCGCGTCCCTCAATATCAAGGCTATGACTTTCGACGATACAATCGGCGTGCTTAACCAAGGTATATATTCAAACTTACGCTTGAAGTTTGTGTCATTACGTTCGTGTGAAATCTTGTGCGTGTTCGTTCGTTAAATCGAATTTATTAAATTTTATTAAATCGAAAGTGCAAATTGCAGCAGATAATGAACAAGATAATTTAACCGCAGTTGGCAGCCCGATCGTCTTGCAGCGGCGGGGATCCGTTTACGGAGCGAATGTGCCAATGATTACAGGTAACGAAGAAATGTCCTACAGGGACACATTTACTTGTGTTGCGAACAAATTAATCTTTCAAATCGAAATATTCATATTAAAGATAGTTGAATTTATTTCTGCTCGTGGCTGTGTTATCGTTTCAGAGCTTGTAAACGACAGCAACGTGCAGTTCCTTGACCAGGACGACGACGATGACCCGGACACGGAGCTCTACCTCACACAACCGTTCGCTTGCGGCACTGCCTTCGCAGTCAGCGTATTGGATTCCCTCATGTCGACGGTCAGTTTATTAAGAATCCATTTTCGTTTCATGTGTACAGGCGCGGATCAATAACCCAGAGCCAATATTCTCGTTTCCCAAGACGCTGCGCGAGAATCGTACGAAAATAATATTTGCCAAAGAGAAACTATAGTATATGTTTTTTTTTTATACCTGTACTTTTGCAGACATACTTCAACCAAAACGCGCTGACTCTGATTCGGTCATTGATCACCGGTGGAGCTACACCCGAGTTGGAACTCATCCTGGCTGAAGGGGCAGGTTTAAGAGGAGGTTACAGGTTGGATATCTTAAAAAAACACGAGTACTTGATGCCAATTTGTTTCAGAATCTTTAACAAGATGACGTTTGATCTTGCAGCACTGCAGACAGTCTATCTAATAGAGATCGATGTCGCGTTGGTCAGATTGCGTTGTACGACGGGCCATTGGCTCAGTATGGCGAAGGAGGCAAGTACGGTGACCTCTTTGTCGCAGCATTAAAGTCGTTCGGAATGCTGTGCATTGGTCTGTACAGGTACAGGTACCGGACTTTTTTTCCTTTCTCGATGGTATTTATTGGATTTACCCTTGTGCACATTTCTACATTTGTATATATATTTATATACATATATAATACTTGAAAACAAGCGACTTTTTCTATCCAACTGCTGCCATTATTGTACCGCAGAATTTATTATTGTTATACATATTCACGTACTTACTATTGATATATTATGATTTTCTGCCGCACACCTTTTGCACTTTGCGTTTTTGCATCATGAAACAAAAAAAAAAAAGACTAAAAGAAAGTATCGAAGCGACAATCGTAAGTTGCCTTTCATCCAAAAAATACCTATCATTTTTACTATTCTTATTCTATCTATCTATCTATCTATCTCTATCTATCTATCTATCTATCTATCTATCTCTTTCTCTTTCTCTGTCTTTCTGTGTCATCTTGTCGTTTATTTAGCGTTTAGTTGTTCATACGTCCACATACGTTTAGTTTAGCTTAGTTTTACTTTAGTTTAGCTTAAACTTTAAATCAAACTTTAGCTAATTTAGTTACTCTTGGTGTATATATAGTTGAGCTTGTATTCTCTCTCGATGCGCGCGCGCGCCTAATTCTTTTTGCTGATATTCCGAATCTTTTTTAGGTTTCGAGACACTAGCTCGTCGTGCGACGCATCTTCCAAGCGATATGTGATCACGAATCCACCCGATGACTTCACACTGTTACCCACAGATCAGGTACAGCGTCTGCGACGATCACGTAGTTTATAATTTTCTCAAATTTATTTTTCGTCAAATTCACAACAAATTGTTCAAAACATATTATCACGTTTGCCGCTCTTTTCGAATCGCCAGGTTTTCGTGCTGATGCAGTTCGACCCGGGTCTTGAGTATAGGCCGAGCAGAGGTGCCCGTGGGAAAGACGACTCCTCCTGATTGTTGCTGTGTAGCGCCCTCACCGACGGACCATATTCCTACATCTAATCACGCGTTAGATGCCATCGTGCTGCCCGTCGTCCCTGTGACTGTTCCGTCTTCGAGAGAGGAGACGCAACCATCGCCGTGTGACATTGCGCATCATCGACGAGTTATCGCGCGAGTTGCGAAACATTTTGCAAAACGGATCGCAGCCACGTTCGTTTCTCCGATCAATCGAGATGATCTGCTTGTTCGCTAATTCGATCGCTCCTCGAGAATTTCGTTTTTCACATTGAGTCGTATGTCTCGCGGTTGATGCGCGATCGCAAGAACGAAGACTCGGAAGCCTAAAGCAAACGATTATCCACACCAAAGCAAGAAGATCGGAGAAGAGGAACGAAAAAGACGCGAAAGGGACAACGGAAAGTGGCATGATGCTGTGCGGTCCGAGGGTAGCTACACGATTCTCTCTCTCTTTTCTTATAATTTTTGAACTAAAAACAATCGTCTTCGCCCCGAAGACGCCGCTGTAAAGGACTGAATCAGACACTTTGCAAAGCGTATCACTGTGTTATTACAAAAAAAAACCTCCCGCCAGCTCTTCACGGAAGGAAGAAAGCGGACGGAGGGGGAAAAACGTAGCTTAAAGTTTAGCACGTGGCTTAGCCTCGAATCGGGCGCTGTGGAATTGCAGTATCCTGCGCGTTACGGGACGGAAGAATGACTCGCCGTCGTTAGTAATGTTGTTTTCGGCACGTGTCGATGTTTATTAACATACAATACGTGACCCGTAAGATTGCAACCCCATCGTTCGAACGAGAACGATGAGAAGGACGACGAGACGACCGGAGGTCGTGGTGGCGGTAATGGAGGAGAAAGAAGAGAGACATACCCCGGGAGGTATTCTTCGAGAGATTTTCTCTCGTCGCGACATATCGACGAGTCATCTTTCACAAGTGTCGCCATCCTCGCCGCGAATCGACAGCCGGGATGAGAAACGTAGTGTCGGACTACTTACGCGCAACACTTACCTCGTGTGTCTTGTTTTATGACTAATGAAACGAAAAAAAAGAAAAAACACAAAAAAGAAAAATCTCAATCAAGCACTTTCTACAGGTTCTATATATATATGTATATACACATATACATATATAGGTAACTTACGAGATAAAGTACCCTTTTCCACACAACTAAGTATATAAAAAAAAAAAAATAAAAAATAAAAAAAAATCGTCTATATATCGGTATATATACATTATAGGTATATATGCACATATATATATATATATATATATATATATATGTATACATAGACATTCTCTCTTTTATATATTTTTGTGAAACTCTCTCTCACGTGTGTATATATATACGGACGTACATATATATATATAAAAAGAAGAAAAATATACATATAAATGTAAAAGAAAAAATATACACAGATGTACACCTATACACAAATACTCTCTATCTTTTCTCATATACATACATACACAAACTCTCTTTTTCTCTCTTCTTACTGCGCGTACGTAACGTGTGCAACGCAGATACTTCTCGCTCGTACACGGAAAAACACGCACACGTAATCACAACACGTACGAGAACAGGACATGTAAATATGTAAGGACGCACGCGCGCGCGCAGTCACACACACACACACTTGTAATTTAACGATTCGACATATCCGCATACATGTACTTTAATCACAAACACAAATACACACACACACATACATATACGCGTACACACATCTGTATACACGCACATACATGTGAAAATCGAGAATCCGTTCGGAGAAGATCGACGTGCGCGCGCGAGTGCGCGCACAAGCGGATATATACACATATACGTGAGACTGTTCTTCGATGAAGTGGCAACGTAGAGTCGGAAGAAGCGATTAAGGAAGATTAAATTAAAGTAAACACAAAAAAAAAAATCGGGAAAAGGAAATCACAGAAAATTAGGCCGCCACAGACTATCGAGTTAGATCGCCGCAGAATCGCAGGAGCCCCAACTGAGGATGCAAACAGTAAACCAAAAAAAAAAAAATCGAAAACAATGAAAAAATAAGGAATTACGAAGCAGACAGATTAAAAACTAGCTGTGGTAGTCGCCGCCGTATTACGCGTACATCTTGTATAATCGTTGTCATCGTTGTCGACGTCATCGTCGTCGTCGTCGTCGTCTTCGTCGTCGTCGTTGTCGTCGTTGTTGTCGTCGTCGTCGTCGTCGTCGCCGCCGTTGCCGCTACTGCTGCTGCTGCTGCTGTTGCTGTTTGCAATATCCACGTGCACTGTTCACTGCCACTGCAGTTCATGTTAATATCGTTGTACATATAAAAAAAAAAAAAAACTTTCTATGTGTAGCTCGAAAAAAAGTGCGGCGAAAGGAGAAAAGCAAGGCGAGGCGCGCGAATGGACACGCATCCTGCGAAAGTACAAAGGACACGTAGCGTCGGTCGCAAAGAGGAGCTGAGCTGCACTGACAGCTCGGATTGATCAGCAAATTGTCACGTGTCCCCATTCCGTAGAATTTTATCATATATAAGAAAATGAGAAAGAAAAAACCTAAATATAGTTAAAAAAATATATATATATATCGTGGAAAAACGAATAAAAAGAGTTTAATTAAGCCTTGGCGCTGAACGACATGTCAGTGCAACTAGCTCAAAGGATTGTTCGTTTTTGCAGGATCTTGATATCTCGCGACACGCGCGCGAAAAAAAAATACTATTATAGAAACCTAATCTTCTATCCTCTTACAGATCTCGCGTGAAGCTACGTTGTGAAAAAAAATAGCGATAGAGATTGCCGCGCGTGTGCAACCTGCACACGTCAAATGTAGTTTTGCACCGCGTGTTAATGTATAACGTCTCTCTACTCTTTCTCTCTCTCTCTCTCTTTCTATTAAGATAAAAAAGATAAACGAATATAATAATTTTTGTTGCCAATTACTTTCGAGATCCAACAATCGATACGAATCGAGATCTAAACGATCGATGCGAAATTCGAATGATGCAAAACTTGTTTGACATGTGCGTATTTTTGTCAGATGAGAGAATCTTGCAAAGTAGACAGTCTATTTTTTTATAATCTGCCAGAGAAAACTTATCTACATGATTATATTCAATAGAGAAAACCATATTTTTGTTCGGACACATGACCCGTGTTGTGATTCGCATTGAATCCGCGACGTTGAAGGACAGTGATTGCAAGATTACGTCTCCTAAAGTTGCAAGATAGATATTGCGCGCTTCGCCGCGCTTCTCGCGTGCGGAAAAAAAAACGATATAACTCTCGTGTAAATGGACATTACATTTCCGCAGCGATACGAATTCCATGCGTATTTTCTCGTCTCTTCTCTTCCACCCAGACGAATTCTCGAAACCTTGGCGGGATCGATTTTTCCCGTTTTCCGACGAGCCGCGTGCGTGCGAGCGAGTCCTTCGCGTTTCGAGCGCCGTTGAAACAGCTTCGGTGACTCTGTCTCGCCTTGACGCGATTCTATGCGAAAATAAAAACAAAAAAAAAAAAAAAAAAAAAAAAAAAAAAAAAGGAGCCTTGTGTAGAACTTTAGATGATTGGTCGAGATTTGAGTCGCGCGAAGGGCAAGCCGATTTGAACATTGTACCTCGACAGCTTCTTGATTTTATTCCTGACGTTTTTATATCTTTTGAGGCGTGTGAAAAATATTTTGACGTCGAGCGGAAGATGATTTCCGCGCGCTATATTACGACGGTTCTTGTGATATTATTTTAAGACACGACGATTGTGTGCGCATTAGTCGACGAATCTCTCAGATCACGCGAGAAAAATCCCCGCGGCTGGCCGATCGCGCGTCTCAAGTCGCTCATTGCACTCTCTTTAAAAAAAAAAAACAAAAAAAAAACAAAAAAAAAAAATAATTAAAACCACGCACCGCGATTCAATCGATATCATCAAGTCGTAATCACGTTCTCGTTGCGTCGCGCGGAATAAATGTGACGCATTTGTGTGTATGTGGAATGTGTGTATTTAAAAACGAAATATAAACTCTATACATACATATATATAAAAAAAGCCGTAAGAAGAAAATCGAACAAACGAACTCGAAAGTGGGAGTTCGAAAGATTATAAATATATAAATACATATATATATATATATATGAGAATTATATATATAAAATTATATATATAAAAAGTGTATAAAGAAAACGAGGGAATTAAGGCGCGCTGAGCGTACGCCACCTTCAATGCCTCATTAACCTCACATCTAATGCTTTTTTATCTGTACATTTACAATTTGTGTACCAATGAGGAACGTTGTTTAATCATGTTGTTGATGTTATTGTTAAAGAATGAGATTCAATATTGTACATAACACACTATATATTCATTATAATTGATAATATAAATAATTATATACATAAAAGTAAATCGCCCCCCTTCCCCAACCCAGAGTCCCCTTATGCCTCGCGTTTCGATATGCGGAGATCCACGTCACTTTGTAATAAAAAGACAAGTACTTTACAAACCTGTGTTGGGCAGGATAAAACTGTCGGCATAAAATCGCTGCATCGTACGAACGTGTTTGTGTCATGAAAAAATTGCCTCAAGTGCCCCGGTTAAGTGCATTAAACATCACGTTGCCTCTCGTTTCGTCCGCTCGATATGCTGACAGAAGTATCCGTATGCTCATGATTTGTATTTGTCACGTAGTTTATAGTTACACACAATTCTATAGCGTAGTTTATCACGAGAAGAAGATTATTTCCAAGTCACCACGTCAGAAATGCGAAAAACATAGTTTTGTTATTATTACTCAAGAGAAATGCATGTCACATGGTTGCTAGCATGTTGTATATTTTGTATCACACTATTTAATTTTTAAAATGGTTTTATCTACAAATTATAACAGCCAATTCATATAATGCAATTAAACTTTTAGTGGCTTACAGATAGAAGAGTTATAATTTTTGTTCTATACGATCAGATCATATCTGTGCATCTGCACAGATTAAAGAGATTAAGTTCTTCTTAGTTTATATTTCAACTTGGCATTAAATGTTTCACTAAAAAAAATTTATATTAATTTTTCTGTCACATCTGGCAAAGTATGGAGGTAAGTACAAGATGTATTCCATGTAACATTGTTTATTGTCAACGAGAACAGAGACAGAGTATCTTTTTCTACGGCTGTTAGCGATTACATAATTACATAACTTTAAAATATCACAGTACTGATGTAATATTAATCTAAAGCGTTTATCGCAAAATATATATTTATATTTCTATATTTTTAAAAATATATGTTAAATATTATTATAATTGATATAAATTATATAATTAGTAATAACAATTTTTTTTTTAATAACTAAGATACTCGAGTCTATAACATAGATATCTATTTACATCGTTATTAAAAAATCTATCGACGATAAGGTCTTTATTTATCTAAAATTGTGCTACTTTGTATTTTTTGTGAAAGATACGCTTGCGACGACAAAAAGCAAATATATCTTATTGCTTTGCGTTGCAGTTTGATTACGTCGTGTTATTGCAATTAATCAAGTAATTGTGTAACTCTAGCAAACTATCCGTCATTCTGGCACGATACGCCGGCACTTTTTTGAACTGCTCGCAAATAAGCGGCGTTCTGTCAACGTATAGAACAGTTTCGAGGAGTTCCGGCTCCTCGCTGAAATATTTGCTAGCCGTGTCAGAGTTCAACAGCATGATCGGTGTGTTCAGAACACCATGAATCATACACGTAATTCGCAAATCCTGAATGGACTCGACGAACTCGTTCCACGGGAGCACTTCAGATATATTCAGATTGGATTCTTTCATGGCGATTGCCATGGAATCGTGGTAGATTCTGAAAAGCTCTTTGCCATGTTCTTCCCGTAGCTTTCGCGTTGTCGTGAATTGCAGAAAGCACAGGATGTCATGTGCTGGTGGATTGTATCTGCGTAAAAAATTTTTATGCGGTAAACAGAATTTACTACAGTAATGATTATTTAAAAGTTGATTAAATTACCTCGCGAGCTGGAAATCGATGAGGCAACATTCAACAGGTTTCTTCTCGGCGTCGTACTTGAAGAGTATGTTGTTCGCCCACAGATCGCCATGGCACAGCACGTTTTTGTGCTTGACCGACGGCGACAATTTGTCCGTGTGGTCTTCGCACAGTTTCATGATCATCTCTTTAAAGTTATCACGCTGCTCGTTATTTAGTTCGGGCAAGAGATCGATCATCGAGATGATGCCTTTCACGGCGGCGTCGAACATCGGCTTCGCTCCGCCGTTGCGCGGCCACAGAGTCTCGTGCATGCAATGAGAAAACTCGTCGTGCAGAGTCTTCTTGTACTGTTGCTCGAAGATGAGGGACTTGGCGTGGAATTTGGCGAGCGTTTTCATGAGAATTTTGCAGTGCTCGAGATCGAACGACGTAAACTTGTCCGTCATTATATATCCGATGTGAGCCATGTCTTCCAGTACGATCACGTTGTTCTCATCTCCGAAGAAGCATTCCGGAATGCATCGCGTATCTCGATCGTCCAGCATTTCCGGAAACACCGTGGTGTAGAGGTCTACTTCTTTCTTAAACGTACCATTTTCTTGACTGAAGTCATAAAGCGGACTGTTTGTTCGTGGCGGCACTTTGGTGAAGAAATTTATGTTCCTCGTTTCCAGCGGCGATTTCGGACAGGCTACGGTTGCCTTCAGCGTGAAATACTGACCCATGTAACCGTTTACCTCATTTATCGGCACGATCTCGTAGTTGACCAGCGAGAAGTCGTCCATTGCGTCTCGCTGTAGCTTCTTGCGAATTATCTCGAAGCACTGCTCGTCCTGGAGGACCTTCTGCGACTCGATGTCACGCATTGTCGATGTAAAACTAAATCTTTGTTTCTCCTTTAACGTAAGAAGTTTAGACGCTGTCTTTCGATTGCGAAGTCGATTTGGATCGCGCGGCTATTTATCGCGGAAAAAACGCGCGCCTTTAACTAGAACGCGTAATAAATGCCTCGTCGTAAATGCGTTAAGGTGAATTAATGTCGACTCAGTTTGTAATTTACAATACTTCTGTGGCAAACCGCAATACACACTCGCTTTCTTTCGGGATTTATCAGTCGCGAGCACGAGTCGCGCGGCGCGATTCGATTTAGCACGCTGAGCGACGTTCGCGCGTCGTGTCTTGCCCTACTCAGGATTAAGAGTACCTTTATATCACGTGCGAAATGAAGAATCGCGCGTATTCGTGATTGTTCTCTTGATTGGCGCTGATTGGATCTAATATTAGCCCACACGTGACACGTACTGCATAACGATGCAAATGGAACTAATAACTTTTTATTGACACTCATAGTGTGGATCGATAACCACCATGTGTGTACACACGTTGAAGTGTCGTTGGCGGACAAGGGCGCCTGTACTGGGATGAAGATCGACCCTTTACTCTCGTCACGCGATTAGACTTATGGCTAATCATAAAAAATATAAACGTTACATTGTTCGAGTATTGTTAATAATAATAAAAAAAAGAGCTTGTAGAGGAAATCTTTGAATAATCGATACCAAACATCTTCAGGATAAATGAAGATACGGAACAGACGATCTTGCGTATATACGCCTATGGATGAAAAGAGATGTTTGAGCGTTGGTGTGTTTCCAGTCCATTAAAATAGACACCACGGGTGCACGCGCGCACATCGAGCAAGAAAAGACTCACGTGTCACACGTGACTCACGTGATGAAACATGACCTCTCTCTCTTTCTCTCTCTCTTATATACTTTAGGGATCGCTAATAGCCTCTCTTATATACTTTAGAGAATCTTTGTGAATGGGACACGGCAAACGGAACAAAGATCTGAAATTGACAACGCGGACTAGTCAATTGGATTATTCTTCGTTATTTTTAGCGAACACACGGATATTATTTTTGATAAATACAGTCGCTGTTCTCTCAGAGATATTAAAATTTAGGAGATATTAAAATTACTCCACATTTGTAGAGATTTTTATAACTTAACAATATTTCCGAAGATTAACACCAGCAATTTTCTGATTGAATCAAGCTCGTAATAACTTGCAAAATTGGATCCAGCGCCATATTTCATTCTATTGCAACAAGCAATATAGAAGATTTGTTTTATTATTCCGATCTTTCTCATTCTCGCGATGTAGTGTGATGTAACATTTTTAACTGTTTCGCGTGAGAATGATTTTTTAATTGAAACGGAAATTTCAGGATAACGAGTGCACGATTACGTCTACATAATTCATATTGAAGCCATATATAACATGATTTCTCGTATAAATGAGCACGGACTTTGCTTTGGTAATTAGAGTGTCTGCCAGCGATAATGTCAAGTTTTTAGTAGTTTCTGTTTCGAATGTTGGCTTATCGTTCAACTTGGAGAAAATGTATCTATGTAAAACAGTGACTCAATTATAATAAACCGTGACATAATAATAATATTAAAGTGTAGCGTATAATTTCTTTCATCTTCAAAAATTATGTCATGTTTATCATTAGCCTCAGTGATAACATAAAAGTGATTGGAGATTATTCTAAAATGTATGTGAAAATTCATATCAAGCGAAACAAAAACTACTGAAAAAACTTGACATTATCGCTAGCAGACATTCTAATTGCCAAGCAAAGTCCATGCCCATTTATACGAGAGGAAACCGCGCTGGCCTTAATATAAATTATATAGACGTAATGTAACTCTGATCGGTACATTTAAGTGTTGTCTTAATTTGTTGTCTCTTGAAAAAAAACTCGATTGAAGATACATCGTTGTTTTATGCGCGTGTACCTAAAATATTGTTGTCAAAATAATGAACGTTGCAACGCGCGTCTGATTGATAAGACAGACGATAATGATAATTGCAGTGTGTCTCGGAAGAACTGAAAGGTAATAAAAGAACAAACGTGTCATCTGATAAAAAAAATAATGTTCTTTGTGATTATTTATCAAATTAATAAGTTTCGATAACGTTACCATCTAAGTCAATAAAGTTAGGTACAAATATTTTTTTGTTATCAAATTCTTTTACGTACTATAACGCAAAGTTGAAAAACAAAAAAAAATATCCTTATTCCAGTGTCAAAATTTCCATAACCAGTTGTCACGGGAGCGACGTGAGCCGCGTTTGTCGTGTGCAAAAAGTATCTCAGTCGGCGATACGTTCAAGTAACTGTTGGACATTTTCCAAGTATGGACGGACGCGAAGACGCGTCGGAAAAATTATTCGTGCGCCATTACGACCGCTATGTCCGCGCGTAATCGACATGTCATAGGTCAAGCAGATGAGATACCGTTTTGCAGTCCCCGAAGTGCAGTCAACGTCACGTTCTTTGCTCGTAACGCCGAGTTTTCTGCCGTCTCAGGGACCTGTCGGATTCTCGTGACCGTAGAAGCAGATCTTTCGCTTCGATCTCGTTCTCAGGTAAGCAATCTCGAATCGCCGATTGAAATCCATTTCAGACAGATACGTTCTCGTAGAAAGGCGTGTGTACGTGTGTGCGTGTAGCAGATTGTAGCAGCATTGTAAATCGTGCGCAGAGACAGCATTTAGACGATTGAAAGAAAGAGCGAAAGTAAAAATCAAGAATGATTCGTATCTGTCAACGCCATCGCGTTGACAGACAACAAGTATGATTGATATACAGTTACGCGACACAAAGATCGTAGTAGAATTAATTTAGATAAGAAGCAAAAAAGATACTCAAACATTCAATATTTAATGTGCGATAAAATAACAAGTTTTACCGATCTCTTTACAATACAAGCTGCGATTCTGCGCGCGTGAAAAAAGTGTGATATCTGCGAGAAAACGTATCTAATGGTATCTTGATTGTTCGTAGATTTCACCTGGGTTTTCATTTGCAGTGTTTCAATTAGTCATAGAATTGCAAGTGAAAGTCAACCAAACGAGATTAATGCCGAGATTAATTTATTGAATCGAATGCGTGTCTCGAGAAGTTTAATAAATTTTTTTTCTCGTTCTATTGTATAAAGTTATCGATCTGTTGCTCGATATTTATAATTCAATTAATTGTTTAATGTTCGCAAATAGAGATGTATAGCCTCGACATTAACCACGAAGCAGAGTCACCGCCGTTTGTTTCTTCCCAGTATGACCTTATCACTTCTCGCTTATCGCTTCTCGCCGTTGAAACTCGTTTCTTTCGAATGACATATGGCTCCATTTATGCGTGAAGAGAAACACGTGTTTTTTTTTTTTTTTTTTTTTTTAAAAATAAACCGCGAAAATATCGATCCGTAAGGAGCAAGCGTATCATAAACATTTTGACTCTAAACGATGCTAGCCTTCTGTTAAATTTAATATGTTTCACCGATTTATTTGACACAATTTGTTAAACAATTTGTTTAACACTTTAACTGCCAAGTGATAATTGCAGTGATACCACACATGGCGCGGGCAAATATGAAAAGGCGGCACTCGGATTTGCCGCACTTCGAATCCGTTTCCAGAATCTCAAACCTTCCCGTCGTGGAAAGCAGCATATACATGGCTGGCAATGCGTACAGACGAATCAAGGTAAATGCAATTTTTCTCAGGAATCAATAACCTTATTTTATGTACAATATGATATATGAATGTTATAATTACGCAATCATTTTTTCTTTGTATTAGTCCTCGAATTCCTTGCTAAACTGGAGTTTGGATACCGCGGAAGACACGTTGAAAATGGCGACTGTGGCCGCACGACCAGCGCTTTACGTATTTAACGGGCCAATTACGACAATCGACGAGTTACTGTGCAAAGGCATCGACATAGTCGAGCAGAGAGTACCGGCGGTGCATCTTCCGCCTCATCTCGTAAGTTTGCGAATTAATTAGCGATCGATTTACGTTTCTCACGATGTTACGTCTCGTTCTCAGCTGTATCTGAACACGCGAGATTATGTAAATAACAATATTGTAAAACCGGTGCTGATGCGCGCCGGAAGCATGAAGTACTTCGGTAGCCAGGCCGCCGACGTTGCCGCTGTCACATTGGACGGTGCGTTGACAATCGCGGACGAGTACGTGGATCGTTATCTGCCAGCAGACCCAGCCGACAAAGTCGGTGAGAACAAGGATGGTAAGATTATTGCACGTTTTTATAGATATTTTTTCAATTTAACTTATAATTGAATCGAAACAGTAATACGTAAAAAAATAAAACTATTTTGCATTTATAAGTAGCGAGTTTAAAAAATAACGTCGAATTTTTTTTATTACGCCGCGTTTTGAAATATACAAAGATGTGTGCACTAATATGTGTAGCACAGTCTGTATATTAACATATATAACGCGGTGTGTACTAACATAGCAATAAACGTCGACGTCGACGGTCCATTTTCTAGAAGTTGACTCCACCAATCCCGAGAGCAAAACTGCACGCACGATCAAACACGGGCGGAGATTTTCGCGAAAATTGCAGAGAAGATTGACACGACGCACTCTGGCCGAAGCACGCGCGCTCAAAGAGCAAGGAACGGAATGCATGCACGTTCTTTTGTACGTGGTTGAATTGGTAAGGCTCGACATTTAATTAATTTAACGCTAAACCTTGCGTCAACTCGTATAATAATAGAATTTTGACGATTGTTTCGTCATCGCGTCACATTGCGCTACATATTAAATCAATTATTAGTCGGCAATTCCTGCATTTTATCGCAAGTGTCACATACACACACACATGCTTCAGTTATTTTGATAACGATAACTCGAAACTAAGCAGTTGAAAAGCCGCGTAAATATTGACGAATATTACATTGATTAAATAAGCAACTTTGTAATACGCTGCAAAGTAATAAGTATTAGTATGAACATCCGTAAAATGCGTGATATAACTTCAACTTTGTGGAAAATAACGCATCACACTTGTTATGCAAACAAATCGCTCCACGTGAAATTATTCCGTATTCTTTTCATATCACTTTAGAATAGTGAAGTTTTTTCCTAAATTACAACTTAATAAAAAAAAAAAAAACATGTGCACGTTAGCACATGTCGCAATTATTATCTACTGTACATTTTATAAAGCGATAAAAAAAATGAAATTTCACCGCGTGTGTTCAATTTTATTTTATTCTACGCAGATAGCCACCGATCCTAAGCTGGCATATCAAAAGGCCAAGGAACTGTGGGCCACTCTGAGTCAACCTGAGCCTGAAAATCAGGCGCGTCCAGCCACGCTCGAACAACTGCTGGTTCTTTTGACACGCGAGTCCGCACGACGCATAGTACATCTGGTGAATAGTACGGTGGCACTGGCGGCCAGAACCCCGCGAAGTATAGGTTGTCTGCTCTCCCAGCTTTCTCATCAATTGCTCGCCGTCGCTGACGCTTCGTTGAAGGTTGCATTAATTTCATTTGATCCGACTTCAATCGAGTTCGCTTGATTCGATTCTCGGTCACGATCGTTATATTAAAAAAAAAAAACTTAATTTACCGCGCTTGAATACAAAATTTTTTTTCTAATATTGTAATTGTTTCAGATGACACCACTTATAAACAAAAGCAAAGCCGTGACAAAAGAACGAATGTCTCTCATACGCTCCGCTATTGATAGGTTGAGTACCACCGTGAATCAAATATTGGTAAATATACAAGTGTCTCGTATCACAGTTACAATTTCGAATTATGCTTGTCTTTTTCTATTAATTTAGGATTTTAAATTTATGTGTAAGAGCATAAAAAAAAATTTTCAATTCTTGTAGGAAAAGTTTGCCGTGTTCTTAGCTGGTCGCCCCAGTCCTCAGAAGTCACCGCACGTGCAAAACCGCCGCCAGCAGAACCACAACAACTACATGTCGGCGACTCCCGATCCCCCAATAAATGGTATCGAGTAACACGAGCAAGTCTCGCCTGAAAACTGCAGCGTGCAGTATTTCTACCCTTCCGGTATGGTTTTCAATTACAAGGTCAAAGACACGAGGATAGAAATCGCGCTCCGAGTTGGCGCTTCCTGATTAACGTAACGTTTTCGTCGACACTATCATTACATCATTACTCTTGCTATTTTGTACGTGATAGAAGATAAGACAACCAATAAGATATATTTTATCGCTGGCATATACTGTATTCGTGCTGCGTTCATTATGCGCCACGGATTTAATTTAGCTATTTAGCGATTATCATTTTCTTTTTTTTTTTTGGTAATCATAAATAATATTAAATAATAAACGAAAAAATAAAGGGCCATTTTGGTTGTAACACTTTTGTTTTTTCTTTTGTTT
>QVOA01000112.1:0-19278 GCA_014825685.1 Pseudomyrmex cubaensis
AGAGGTCTTGTCTTCCAAGACCTTTACGTTTGTATAATCGGAAGTCTCCGCTTGCGAAATTCTTGCATGTTGCGAAATGTCTGTGCAGAATGTCTCGTGTTTAACAGCCACGTAGAATATCGAGTGACAAGATTTGATCTCGTCGTCATCGGAGATCGATTCCGCGCTCTTTCGAGAGAAAATCACTTGTCATCTTAACGACAGTTCTAAATACACGCACACCGTGTGTCTATAGTTACGTTGTAGTAGAAGTCGATTGAAGTCGATTTTCACGTATTTTTTTTTGCGAACGACTGTAAAGGCCTTGTTGCTAATTAAATTAATGTGTTTAATTAATGTAATTTAAATAATTCACCCCGGACTGTTTTAGTTCTCTGGTTTTCCGTTTTATTTTGATTTCATCGAGCCGTTTAGTTAATGTAATTTACTATTTAATGTAATTTAATACAAATTATCTATAATAAAATTAGAAAAACGTCAATCGCGAGCAAGAAAATGATGTAAATATATTGAACACGATAATATAACCTATACATTAAAAAAAAGTATAACTCGCACATTATAGCGAATATAATCTCACATTTTATTATCATTGTAACTTAGATAGTTACGAAATGTTTTAGGTTTGGACTCCGAACCACCGCGAAAGTGTTCACGAACACTTACGATTTACAGAAATTTCACGACTAAGATATTATAGCTTCGATGAATCGGCTTACCGGAGAGAAAGAGAGCGATCCGTGAAAATCCGAACGCGAACCGGATTCGAACCTGAGATCATTCGATTAACGAGTCTCGCACAAAACGACTGAGCTACAGGTCGCTCCGACAAATTGTCTAAGATTTGTGAAATTTAATTCTTGTACGGTTTACGTATTGTTTTACTTTCTATGTATTTATTGTAATTGGACAGTATGTATGGTTTCAGCTGACGATGATCTAAATATACAGATCGAAGCGTTTTGAATTTGACGTGAACTTTGAATTTTGCACACGCGCAATACTGTGTTTTAGCTTCCTTGAGTTTATTTTAATTTTGACTATTTTTGAATTCTCGAAGTTTTGGAGCTTGTTTTAAAATTAATAATTAATATTATAATAAAGGCTCGCAGAAACAAATTATAAGAAGGAAAAAACCAGAGAGCCTGTGGTCCAGGTTAGAGGTGGACGTTCAAATGTGACATAAAAACGCAGTGTATTCCAGTGCAGTTTTATTTATTCTATTGACTTTTACATTTTTATAATTTGACTTTTTATACATATTGACTTTTTCTATTGACTAAAAGTTTTATCGCACTTACTGATTGACTTCATATTATTTATTCTTATTGATTTTGATTTTTCGGCGTAGACCTTCGATGATACACAGACATCATACTTTGATGTTTAGCATGTCTATGTTATCTGTTGTTTTGATTCGTTGTACTTGCCAGCTTGCCTCGAGCGGTCTTTGTGACGACTAGTCGAGCTAGGTGTGCGTACATATTCATTCATAGTATATGTGTAATTTGTCTTTCTTTCCAACAGATATTTTTCATATTTTTATTTGCTCTTATATATTGTAAACAGTGCTGAAGACGATCACCAATAAATAATTGATCGAAACGTCCGGAATACACTGCGTTTTATGTCACATTTGAACGTCAACCTGGATATTACAGGTTTTTCATTCTTATAATTATTTTAATTAAATTAAACGTAAGCAAATTTCGCGATACAAAATTAAAGCGCAATTTTTAATAATTGCCGTCATTATCTTACTTGTTAAGTTTTATTTGCAATTAAGGAAAAGCTTAAGGGAAACGAGACTACGCGGAAAGTAGAGAAGAAATTGTAAGAATACAAAAAGAAGTGAACAAAGAGAAAGATTAACTATTTTAAAATGATTTACAATTTTAAAAGAATTTCGTTTCTCGCGTTAACACACACACTCACACACACACCGGTGAAAATACTATAGTCTAGCTCGCGATTCCCGGACAAGGAAATAAATTACTATTCGTAAATCCTTCAATTTCAAATGCTCACAAGCGAAACGCGAATAAGAACTAGGTATCTTATCCGCGCGACGACTTTTCATCGGTCTCTCAATCTCGAGATATACGCTTGCCGGATATACGCGGATCGATATATAGGTAATACTCGGTTCTTTTCGTCGTAGGATTATGCCGTGGCTATAATATCGAAAGTTCGCCATGCTCTTCCATAAAAGACTCTTAGCCTCTCATTTCCATCATACACGTGTATCTTCCTGTCATCCTCCGAAAGCCATTAGGAGAACGTGCGAGAGTGTTTTTCTTTTTTTTTTTTCCACGAACGAAGATCGCTCTTTCTTTTGTGCTCCACGCAGCAAAGAAGCCGCAGAATTTATATTTCTTAATTTTATCTCCCTTCTCCTTTTTTTTGCGCTCGCGCGCAAGAGGCTGTAAAAATGTAGCGAGTTTCTCATGTCACGAGAAGATAGCGTTTGCGCGGTGGTGTCTTGTTTTCGCGATAAAAAATTTATTACGTATTTATATACACGGTGTTTTTTTTTTTTTTTTATGTACGTGCTTATGTACGCGCGCGATTCTCTCCCGGCACATCTTTTCTGCTTCTCCGCGCGCTACGTATTTTCGTTCGCGGAGAAACATTTTTCGATACATCGTCTCCGAAGAGTCGCCAATTGTATTGTCTGTTTTGTTCGAGACTTTTCTCGCCGATGTTTATTCTCACCATTTGCTTAATGGAAATTACCATAATCACTCAAGGGATAGGTCGGGTAATAAGAGAGAAGAGGATTTCTTTGTCCTCTGGATGTGCGCACGCTGATCCGTCAGAGGATCTAACCGGGTCGCATGTACTGTTTCCAAATAATAATAAGCGACCAAAAATCCAACCCTTTGTGTTATAACATTATTCTCCGTCCCGGGGTAAAATCCTCTCGGGATGAGAGCGCGCGAATTCCCCTCGGATGATGTAACAAGCTTGATTAAAACTACAACGCGCGCGTTGTTAGCTCTTTCGCGCAGAGAAAAATTAATTGCAGCTACTTGCCTTAATTAAGAGGAAAGAATTATTTTTTAAGCGAAAAGAAATATCTGCAGAAATTATTTTTACGGAAGAATATTTTTTTTTTTTTTTTTTGTTTTCTTTTAACAATTTTTCACTTCGCACGGTGAAAAATTTCTCGTTCAAAATCCTCGAACACGTTCCCCTACTGTCGTTAATTGTTCGATTTAAAAAAAAAAAAAAAACAAGCAAAAATGGAGAAACGTCGACGTTTATAATTATGATATATACGCGAATAAAAATCGCATCAACGACGCGTTGCGCGCTACAGAGATGGATGAGATCTCCGTTTTTTTTCCCCTCCCGATTGTTCATACATAATTTTTCGATCCTCGGGATTGCGACGCGCGAGTTCACGTCGTGATTCATTATACCGCCGGGAGGTGAGAATTATTTGACGGGAGTTACCCGACTCGCTGCTCGGAGAGACGAGCTTCTTATACGTGGCAAGAAGTCTCGGGTAAAACACACTCTCCTGAACGAGAACGTATCGCCTTCGCTTCCCTTTCTCTCTCTCTCTTTGCCAAGCTTGATTACCGTCCAGCACTTAATCTCGCCTCTCTACCTCGACAAAGCAAATGACGCTCGTTATATATTCGTTATATATTCGGCTCGAGAGTAAAATCGAAACGTGCGATGATGCTTTTTCGGAAAAAAAAAAAAAAAGAGAAGAGATGGATTTTAACTGCCAAAAAATACGAGAACCTCTCCCATGGTGGAAAATAAGATTTATTGCCTCTCGTAAAAGAGAGAGAAAGAGAGCCGTGTTTCTCTGAAACAAAAAAAAAAAAAAAAACTACTTGATCTGCATAATGAGCCTTTTCTTACACGAAATTTTTTATTGAAAAAGGAAATTGTTTCGCATAGAAAAAAATTCTTTATGCATTAAAATTGCAAAGAAAAAAAACGAACTCCTGTGCGAGAGAAGCTTGATATTCTTTCTATAAATAAAACATCTTTTTTACAACCAACACCAACGAGCTTGCAATAAACTTTTACACGCACGCGTGAAATCTCTCTCTTGTATGTGTGTGTGTTTCAATGAATAATAAAACCTGTGTCTAATGATTCTGTGTTGCATATAAATTCTTCAGTCAACAACCGCTGAAATTCTGATATAAACGGTCAAAGTCGTGCTATAAAAAGCTGGGTAATCGATTGGGAAAATACGGAAAAGACACAAAAATAGAAATGCACAAAAAAATTCTTCGCTTACATATATAGTATATATCCGCGGAAAACGTTCGCAAATATAAAGCCCCGAGCGGAATAAATACACGGGAAGGAACAACCGGCGTGGTGCGGAAAATATGAATATTCCATGGGGATAATGAAAAACGCATACGCGGAGAGAGAGAGAGAGAGAGAGAAACGCGTGACCTATTTTGCGAAAAAAAAAAAGAGGTTCCGCTCACAGTTCTGCCAGATGCGCCCGTATTAGCGGATAACCAAGTCAATAAAGCCATGTCACACACCACACAACTGTCACGTCGTAAAGAAAGAGGAGGTAAAAAGAGGGAAGAAAAACGGCGCTGCGCTGATATACACAATCAAAGAGAGAGAGAGAGAAGTCCTACCTTTCAAATCAATCGATTATATTCTCGAAAATTCGAATGCGTTTTTAATAAACATGTCCGTCTGATTTAGTTTTAATGGTGCGCGCGGGATTGATTGTGTCAGATCAACTCTACAGCGTTTACGAAATAATATCTCGAACTTGCACGAAAAATCCACTGCATGAAGTAAATTAAAACTATATCCTTGAATTAGAAAATTGCATTCAATTCTACGACCGAAATAAACAATGACAGAAGAAAACAATTACATCTTGCGCAGAGAGCGAGAGAGCGAAAGCGAGAGAGAGAGGAGAGAGATGTGTAATGAGCTTCTTCTAATGAAGCAATTAGCTCGCCCGTTAAAAGCAGCTCTCTCTCTCTTTCTCTCTCGCGCGCGCGCTTGTCGACTCCGCGAGAACCACACGACGTATCAATTAATCTGCATTATCGGCTCGGCTGCCGTCGTCATATCCGCGATGTGCGCTTCCCCCGAACATGTTGGGAGAACAAAGCTCTGACGTTCGCTCTCCCGAAAACCCGGTATCGACGTTAACATTGGCCGCGTTCAGCAGAACTCGGCGTTTAGCAAGCGCTTCGCGCTTGTTGTCTGCGATTGGCCCTTTCCTATCAATCTATTTGAAATATGAAAGTATATATGCCAATGACGCTGGCAATAATATCGCAAAGCACTTGCTGAAGCGCTGCTGAAAACGTAATTTTCCCAACTTCCACCTAAAGAGTTAAATAAAATAACAATGATCACGCGATTTTCTTTTTCTTCCAGAAAAATAATAAATTTCTTACGTTTGCGAGATAATATTTCATCCATCTGTTATAACACAATTTTTGTAATCAGCATGATCACTGATGATGGCTATAGAATAAAGCCGAAACGTTTGGATACAAATACCACTTCGTAAATTATTTTTAACTGCACAACATCTTGCCACCGGTTCAAACTGCCCAACTTTGATTCCCATTTTTGAATAAATTTCTTATCTACCTTCAAACTGCATATTGAAACATATAGACGAGTAACGGACATAAATTGCGAACAAAACGAAAGTCGAACAAAGTGCTCTCACCCGGCGAAATTCCCCCGGCGCGTTACACGAGAAGATATAGAATGACCAGACGGAGCTTAGAAAGCGCGGCACGATTTACGGCGGTGGCACAGTTACCGATAATACCTTCGTACGAGAATAAATTGATTTGCGGTCGTAAAAATATCCACACCCGACTGTACTAGAGGTTTCTCGCTAATTAAAGGGCCGTCTGCGAACCTAAACGATGCGACGACGACGACGACGACGGAGCCGCCGAGTGTGTAAAAGCGAATTATGTATAATACATACATAAGCCCTCTCTTATCCTCGCGTATCTATCGATTAATTTCCGTTCGAGCACGTGTATCCGCACGGAATCTCATCGGCGCGACGAGATGTGGTTAAAAAACTGTAATTGTCCTCGTTAAAGGCCGTCGACTTGACTGCGCGACTCCGCGCGCAGGGCGTTCGTGTCTCTCTCTCCCTCTTCCACCCCTGTGACGCAGGGCGCGCGCCTCTCTCTCAAGAAACGGTGAAGTAGCGCGCGTCGCTTCTTTGTTATTTACATAAGAAGCAATAAACGGAAAGCCAATATACCGGGTGTTCCGCAAATCGAAACGCTTACATTTTAAAATCACACGCAGATTTGGATGTTTTTTTTTTTTTTTTTTTTTTTAATATTTTGAAACGATTCTATTCCACACTTGACGCTTTATAAATTTTGTTTCCAAATATTTTTCTTAAAAACAAAGATTTTTCTTTTGACAATCGAACACACGGCTCTCTTATTTTCTCGCGTGTCCCATAACAAACCGAATATCCTCGAGAACACACTCCGCTTTGCAAAACGTGTTAAAAGCTTTTGCAATGCGTCGCGTTGTGTGTCTCTCCGCGACGAACGAACGTTAGCGCGTCGCGGAAAATTGCGCGCGCGCAGGCCGCATGATATCCGAACGGGAATGAATTTTTTGCGATGACGTGTTTTTGACGATCGTGAAATATTCCGAACACAGAACGAGATTTCAATAGAAACATGAAAACATTTTGACGCGCCGCTGGTATAATCTCCGTATTTTTTTTTTTTTTTTTTTTTTTTACTCGCGCGAATAAATATTTATCGCGATGACGCAAACAAATCCCAGAATGCAAAATTGGGGCGAGCTGTTAACCGATATTAAGTAAATAAAATGCGTATAGTACTGCAAAATACAGTTCGTCCCGTTTATCTGTGCGGTCGTTTCGTTTTTGACCGCCGCGCGACTCGCAAAATAATGTGTCGCCGTATCAACGCGCGTATTTAACATTTTAAAAACACGTTGAATAATAACATGTGTGATCGCAATATGACAAAACTGTGCAAAGTGCGAAATGGTTGAAATTTCAAAGCGCATTGCATTGCACGGGCGATATCATTTGCGCGAAAAATTGTTGCAAGAATTAATAGCGACGTGGTAAAACCACACACGACTACGTAAAAAGAAAACAAAGTGAGAGGGATGACGAACGCTTTTGTGACATCCCGGCACTCGGGGCTGCATCATCAACGTCGACCGCTGAATATGGCGTAATAAAGAAAAGAAGAGGCGAAAGAACGGTTTCTCGATGAAGACGAGAGAGCGAAACGTTCGCGAACCCGCCCTAGTCCTTAGCTAGAGATGTCACAGCGCGAGAATGTAAGTCGCCATAAAAGCGGTCGTTACGATGAAACGAAGCAAGAAGCCGCCGCGCACTCCGGTAATGTACGGTAGGTGCTCTCACACACACACACGAGAGAGCGCGTGCAATCACCACGTACACAGGATGTAACACACGTTGCAGCACGAGGAGCTCGCCTCAAAGGTGGATTTTAATTTGGAATCGAGTTTTTTCTTCGGAGAAAATTGAATTTCGCCTCCGCGCGCACTTTGCGCGCACATATAGTCTCATTATATACTTCCCTCGTCAATACATGTATCTCAGCTATTTCGGCTGTAATGTCTCAAATGTATACATATTTCGCGCATGCGAGACGAAAACGTGTGTATCGATACGGAAATATTAACTCGAACGAGGTCTTGAGCGCGACACGAGAAAAAACGAGAGAAATGGAAATATTTTCTTACGTATTTTTCTTTACGCGGCATTTTCAGGGGAAAGCTGTTTGAAGAAATGGCCGTGCGTTTACTCGGCGAGTAACAATCCAACGTACGTGATGCGAATATCGAATGTCGGGATAAGGTTTATTTTCTCAGACGCACGCGTTGCGCGCTGTTAAATTATTTAAAAGCCAAATAATTTTACCATGGAGACATGTATAAAAATGAATATTTTAAATCCGATCGTGTTTCATCTCGCATATTATCTTTTCAATTCTTAAATCAAGTTTAAACAATTTTAATATAATTGCGATAATTTTTCATATCATCCGCGTATATAATTATATCATTTTTAAATTCTTCATCAAAGCGAGTTACACGGTATGTGGGACAAGTGTATAAGAGACTTCTCAGCGGTCGAAACTTGTTTGTTTCGATAACATCGATAGCGCTATCGATACTTCAAAGTAATGAGACACCGAAGAGGAGCGGCTCAACACAGCGGCTTGTAACATTAATTCGCAAAGTCATTGGCGTGTACCACTGCAATGCGGAGATTTTGCGATTTTCAGTCACGCCAAATTCTCCGAGAGAAAAAAAGTGAAAACGCGATGAATGCGCGCGGGGACTCGACGCGGCCTCCAAACAACTGTCATCGAACAATCAGCGGTTTCGAAATTTCGGTTTTGCTTGTGTGCAACGCAAAACACACACACACAGACGAGAATTTTATTTACGCCAGGCGTCAATCGCAAATGCGCGACAGACATTATCCGCGAATATCCGTTACGAACGCTTGCTCGCTATTGACAGTTTCTCTAAAACATTTTCCGCAACTACACTATTCTGTGTATCGTGTTTTTACTGTATATTGTGTCTTTTTTCTTTTTTTTTTGTTTTTGTTTTTGAAATGAGAATATATGGTACATGACATGCGTTTTCCAATGTAGATGCGAAACAATTTGCGAAATAAACCGATATAGAAATGATAAAAGGCAAAACAACAACACGGTCGGGAGTCGCGCATTCATGAAAATGCCATGTTCTCTATCTCTCTATAAAATTATATAATGAAAAAGACACGAACATAAACATTAATTTTTCAATTGAAAATTAAAAAATTAATAAAAACAATGTTATATAAAACTAATAATACACAATACAATAAAAAAAAAAAAAAAAAAAAATTTTTTTAAATACACCTCTCTCTGTATACGTTTTACAAAATTTCCATTTATTTACGCGACAGGTTTAATCGAAAAGATTTTTCGCGCGCGCGGCCGTAGGTACTTCAGTTTGAATTACTTCGCGTCGCGAGAACATCACCGGATACATTCACTTGACACATATCTGATAAGAGGATCGCCCGGATATTTCATATCCATGTGATAGTAAAAAATACAAGCGCTCGTTCCCCCCTTCCCCACCCTTAAAAACGCCCGTCATCACGTGAAAAACCACCGCGCCACGTGGTGGTTTAGCACGGCCGATCCTCTCTCTCTCTCTCTCTCTTTCTCTCTCTCTCGTGATTTTTCGCACACGCCGCGACATGTATGTCACGGTCGGCTAATCGTTGAATCGCAGACGCGCCGACAGACCCTTATTGTTAAAAAATTCCTGGGCAACAAAGCCCCGACGTAATCGATAAAACCGGAGTGTGGGGAAAACGAGGCGCCACCACCATCACGTGTTTTCGCGTCTCTCCTCGACGCATCCCGTTGCATCGAGCTGACGGAGAAAATGCTCGTATAATGCAACAATGCAACAACGTGCTTTGTTTCCGGATCGGAGACGTATACAACAATAACAAACAGCCGCGAATGACATCGCTAAAAATATACGAGTCTTTTTTTATTGTGAACAATTAAACGTCAAAGAAATCACTTTTCGCGTTAAATGAAATTGAATTCTTGACGAAATCGTTAAAAATTTGTCCGACAAAAACCGCGTGCTTGTATTCTCATTATATAGTTTGTTTTTATTTTATTTGTTTTTGTTTTTAATGATCGGGAACGCAATACGTTTTTTTGACTTTTTTGCGCGAAAAAATACTCCCTCGATATTTCTCTTCGACGGAGACTATAGGATTTCAGCAAATTCCGAACGTATATCCGATGGCCGGCGAAAAATGGGGTAATGGTATTTAATGGGGTTAAAAGAATCGTACGGAGGACGTGTTCGTCGTTTAGGGAAAACTTACGTTTCCATAAATTACGCCAGACCCCTACAATCTTCGCGGACCATTATCTGAGATCGAGGGGGCGGGGGAGAAGTACGCGCGAGGGAGGACATTAGGACGGAGGTTACATTCAGGTCGCGGCTTTAATTCGCGGAGGAGGATGAGAAAGCGAGAGAAGACAAACGTGTAAAGGACTCGCTTCATTGATTGGATTTCCGTTCCGATAATTTTGTTTTGTTTTCTGGCGCGCCGGAAGAAACAACTTTTGATATCTTCGAGTTCCATTATCGTAGGCCGTCGTGCCATTTTCGTGATTAATTAATACCCACTCAGTGGATCTGACCGAGATTATCTCGTTGGACTTTGTGCGAGATCGGTGATACAAAACCCACGCGTTCACTTTTCGCATGAGAGAGAAAGAGAGAGAGAAACAATCTTGGCTGATTGTGAAACTTCATCTCCGAGTCGCGACGTAAAAGCTCGAGAGACAAAAAAACTTGTTCTTCGAGGAAAGTTAATCGAATAATGCGATCGCGATGTTACTTGCGGACATTAAATATACATGACAAATCTGTTCGTTTCTAGTTCGCGTCTGGCAAGTTTGTTTCAGTCATTTATTGTAATTTCTGGAATAAATAGCAATCTTCGTTCGTCTGAAAAAGCGTCACAAATGGAAAAAAAAGAAAACGAGAACGAACGTATTTCACGGAGTATTTTCGCGGAGTGTACATATAAATTTTCTTCTTCTCCTAGAAGTATAATATCCTTCATCGCGAAGTTACACTCTCGTAATCGACAGCGAATCGGAAAGATCCGGATATGCGATAGCGTGAGTTACCCCAAGTATTCGAGCCAAATTCGAGACGAGTAATGGCACGATCTCTCCTGGGAGAAATGCGATCCACGAGAGAGAGAGGGGTAGAGAGAGAGAGAGTTGCTCGACGAGAATGCGAATTTCCCAGTCTGTCAGTGTACACCGATTGTATTTCCACTTCTATTTCCATGTGTCGCGAACAGAAGCAGCGCGCCAAGGTTCTCGCACACGCGAAGCTTTTCGGCATATTTCATATGACAATCGAATTTCAGGTCCGAATTTCTCCCATCTCTCTCTCTCTCTTTCTGTTAGTTTCTCTCTTACGTTAGTTATCTCGAGATGAATCTCCGGGGGATTGTCCCACGAATCGGAAGATCCGTCACGAGAATCACTTTACTCTGCAGAACCCGCAGAACAAATCAGGACCGGGCAGCGATTCGTCCCGGACCGTTGGTCGTGATTTACGCCACGCTCGTAAATCGTGTCTCTCCCTGAAGCGACCAAAACTTTGTTGTCGACTTGTAGATTCCGAGAGAGAATTTTCCGCACTTTTTGCAATTATATGAGTTACCGCGTCTTACAATGTCAAAAACTTCGCGGCAATCTAGTTTCAATCGCATTGTTGTGCGCGCATTTCTCGTTTTTGTAAAATATCCGATTTTTCTCCGTTGAAATTTCTCGAAAAAATTTAAACAAAGCCTCATTATGCGCAAAATCTTTTTCTCTCGAAAATCACAGAATCATTATCGCAGTATATCCACACGTGACGTTAACAATTATTAGAATATCAAAATATTTTTCTACCCTGAAAAATTATGGAAATTCTTCATGATATTTTCATTTGAAGATAAGATAAAAATACAACAAAAATGAACGATATCAACGCGTCCAAATAATCACGCGGATATATTTGACACGTTTAAAAAAACAAAAATGTTAAATATATATTTTCGAGTGATTATTTTAACGCATTGATATATCGTTCATTTTGTACGATACATTTTATTTCCATCAGACCTTATCTCGCCCACCCCAACATTCCCGGCTGCTGTACACATAAGCTCGTAAACGCGTCTGACTTAATGCAGGACTGCGATATATTTGGGTTACGAGGAGCGCGAGCGCGTGCGAAATGCACTGCTCTGCTGCTCTACTGGTGGCCGGAACCGGAAGCGCCGTGGGAACATATGCTCGTACAAAATGTGCATAAACGCAATATGTGGATGTGCAAAAGTTGCTACGGAGTGGCGCATAAAATCATCTGATATGTATTTTTGAAACGATATATGTAATAAAAATAAGTGGAGAGATAAAAATTATATCGTTTGTGGTATAAACGATATTTGTTGCACTTAATAAAGTTATTGTTATTGTTATTGTTTTAATAGCAGCGGCTTTTGACTGCTCTTGCGCTGCTCTTTAACTTTTTTGATATCCACGAGAGGAGTATAAGCGCTGTGTGTCGAAACGTTGTCAGACATCGAGAGTAAGAAAATACACGCGCGCGACGACGAGAAGGTTTCGCAGTTTGAATTTATTTTTCTCCTTTCTCTCTCTCTCTCTCTCTCTACTACCTACGCGGGGAAAAATCCACGGGGTCGGCTAACAATAAGGTCAAATTACTTTGTGACAGCTGCGAGATTGCGACCGACATAGATTTATCTCTGTCACGCGTTATGACGAGGGGATTTCTGCGTTTCTAATAAACTCATCGTTCTGTGATTGTCGCGCGCGTGTACGTTGACAGAAAACGTCGATATTAATATCTTATCTTGTCGGGAACGAATATAATGTAATGTTAAGTTATATCTTTCACGAGGACCGCTGTCGCGACCCTTTTCCATGATTCTGATGGATCGTCCTACTCGTTTTTTTTTCCGTTATTGATAAAATATCGACAGTCATAGATACATTAAAAATTACTGAACTTACGCACACGAAGATAAATCGAGATTTCTTTTTGCGCCGTGTAATAAAAATGTTTACTTTGACATATTTTTATTTTATGACATTACATTTTTATATATATTTATTTTACATATATTATATATTTATTATATATTATATATTTATTATATACTTACTAATTATATATATTTATCTTATATTATATATATTATATTACAGATATTATATATATTATCTATATATATATATTATTATATTATATATATTATTTTTTATGTTACATATATTACATATATTTATCTTATATTTTACATATTTATTTATTAGTTATATATATTTACTTTATTTTAAATTATATGTATATTTACCGCAGTAGATGTGTTTACATCTACTGCGGTAATTTATGATTTTTTAAATTGCAACTGTCTTGACGAATAACGTTTGTGTAAAAAAAAAAAAAAAGATCTCGGTAATTCCGTGCGGACTTTTTCTGTCTGTAATTACGACGATAACGAAAATAAAAAAAAGCATCACCGTGACATATCTTGCATTTAAAGACGCGCAAACGCAAGTTCGTTTCTTTGCTGGATTTACCGGAAAGAAATTCTCTTTGACACATACACACACACACACACAGAGTATAAACACGCTTTTCATTTTCGTCGGGAGATTTTTCCAACGAAATTTACTTTCCCCTCCTCCCGTGAATAATCCATGTCCTGTTTTCATCCGGCAACTCGCACGTGGTACTCTCTCTCTGTCAGTTTTTTTTTTTTTTTTGTTTTTTACGCGTTGCAATAATTAAACTGCGCCTCTTCTGCGGTGTGCTTGCTAAAAGTCGCGGAGGGTAGGGGGGAGGGAGATAACGGTTGTCTTTGAGAAAAACTTTATTGCGCGATATGCAATAAAGTAACAAATAATAAAACAAACGTACGACGTTGCGCAAACTGATGTCCGAAAACTCGTGAAAATAAACTCCAGAAATATTGTTCAGCGCGTATCTTTGCGTCGCAGGTGGCGGGTGCATTAAAATAAAGCGCCAACATCACCGACACGCAATTAAAACTTTAGAAACGGGAGTGCTGCTAATTTCCGCTTTGACTTTCCAAACGGTAGTTTCTTTCGTCTTCTTCTCTTCTCGAGCAACTTTTCTACGACCACTACTATTATCGTTCGCGATAGTAATCGCGAGAATGTCCCTTCTGGTTTTGTCAACAACGAGTGTTCGTCTCGAAGAATTCGAGCGACAATGTCAGACATCTTTGGGAGACGTCGAGACGACCGACATCGCTTTTCGGATGTTTTCGGTAAGATAAAAAAAAAAAAAAAACATCGAGAGAGAGAAAATTCCGGATTTTTTCGCCACAAGCTTGTGAATTCCAAGGCTTAATTAAGAAGGATTTAAGTGTGGAGTGTCTGACAGGAAAAGTCCCGACAGAAGCTCCTCGCAGTCTTCCGAAAGCTGCCGAGTAAAAACGAAAAGCGGAATTTCTCTCTGGCGGTGAAACAATCGAGAGCAGCCACCGGAATTCCGCAACTTAGCGGATTTGAAACAGTTTTCGCATCTGTACGAAAGAATGATGAAGAGAAATGTAAACATTTCGCTGTGAAATTCTGCGAATAATAATTTTAAATAGAAAATCTTTCATTGACGTAAAAAATTTTTCACTGTGTTTTGAATAATCGTAAAAAAAATTCAATAAAAAAAGCAAAATGGTTGGGATTTTTATTATTTGGGAATGTGTTTTAACTTTACGCCCTCGTTCATAACGTGTACGTGGAAAAATGTGAAAACTTACCTGCACTCCGCCGGCTCCCACGATAAACAGCAACTGGGCCATGAACAGGGCTGCCAAAAGATTCATCAGGGTTGTGCCAGCCAGACTCCTCAAGTCGGAGAAGAGACTAAAACACACACAGACACAATACAATTAGTAGAAAATTCATGTTACAAAAAATATGGAATTAAAATTTATTTTTAAATTTATTTTCATTAATTTATTAATTGCTTGCTAACGCGTTCTGAAAATTCTAAATATAATCCTCCTAAAAGAGATGGATTGTGAAAGATTGAAGCGATTAAATAATTAATTCTTAAAATTTATCTTTTAAAATTTACGACATCGATACATTCATCGCAAAACATTATAATGGCAATAATAATATTTGCAAATGTAATATCAAATATAAAATGTCAAATATAAAATCAATGTCTAGATTAAAAGAAAGAGAGAGAGAGAGAGAGCAATCATAATGTCTTTCCACCGTTTGAATTTAATGATATTAAATTCAGTCTTTTTTCATATTCATCTCCTTTGTGAGAGAGTGTCAGGAATTTCCTTTTAATTAAAACAGAAGTTGAAGGATATCGCCGCCTTTATTTACCGGCGGCGCTTACATGGAGCGTAAGCGAGTCGCGCGGAGCGGATCGAAGATGCGCTCTTGAATTATGAATCTGCTCCGCTTTCTGCTGCCTATAATTAAGTGTCGCAAACCGTTCGTACAGTCGTACCCTCTCCCGTGAATAATCCCTGGTCGCTCTCTCGTTCCGTGAATAATTCATAAATCGTTCGCCAAACGACTTCCAGCCGGTAGATGGCCGGAGAGACGCCGCGTCCTTCCCGAGAAAGACAAAGAAACGCGAGATAGAGGAAAGTTACGAACGCGAGAGTCATCGTCTTTTCCTCGACCTCGGAGATGAGCCGGGTCAAAGAACGAACCTATTGCGGAAAAATGCGATTAATAAGACGTCGGAACAAGGCAAGGATGACGGGATTAGCCCGCGGCGGCAATTCGAAAGGATCATCGCGGGAAAATTGTCGATCAAATGCGCGCAGCTTTCAAGACCGAGCGACGGACACGCACAAAAAGAATCAATTTATTGTATTTACGTATAAAATCGCGAAAAAATGTGTACTTGATAAAGAACTAAGAATTCAACTAAAGTCTAGAAAATAGTGAAACGCAGATATCGATGTGGAATAATAAGCAATTTCTATTACGCAATTTTTTATCGGCGTAAAAAAAAAGTCAAAATAATTAATTGAATTCTTATTTGACGTTTCACGCGTATGTACAAGTTTCTTCTTCCTTATAAATAAAATAAAAAAACAATTTTACACAGAATCCTTGTGAAAAATTATTATTACCTCGGCCAAAGGTCGAATCTCCGGAACTATCCGTTTTCCGGACGGGGCGCGCTTCATCAATATTTTACGAAATGTCGAAGTAAAAAAACAAAAAATGCACGAAATATAAATTTCCAGGCAGAAAAATTTAAGACTGCGCGATGCGAATATCCGAGAGCCGCAAGAGTAATTTCGCCACATACGCGAAGATGGGGCGAAATTATTCGATTCGTTTGTATTGCACATGCAGTTTTATTATATTTCGAGCGCGCGCGATTTAACTTCGTACCCGTAGGATTACCATTCAATTTTCAAAGCTTTATTAAACATTAATACGGCTTTGCGAAAATTATGCGGCGATTTCGAACGCACCACGTATCACGCCCCGATTATTATTATTATATCCCGGAAGAATTTTTTCATCGCTCTTTCATCGTCTGATTAGGTTTCATCGATCGGTGATTAATTGCTTCTGTAATAAGCGCGTTCGATTAATATTAAATAATCATTGCGGACGCACAAGCCGCACGTGTATATGTTACACGCCAAAATAGTAATTATATTATTCATATTGTATTAACATATTATTGCCAAACAATGATTTGTCAGATCTATTTTGCGCACCTTATACATACGCATGTGTGTATTATATTATATTACACTATTATATTATATTACATTCTCGTACGTACACATGTATTACATATTCTATTGCGTATACGTTACACGGGGATGTGCTTTAACGGAGCTTATCCGGAAACGGAGACTCGACTTCTCTGGACACGTAAATTCGCATTAGTATGACGAGAAATGCACCGAGACTTGGCGAATTCGTTTGATTTATTCGCTGCTTGCGCAGCATCGATATTCGGCTTATGCAAAGAGAGAAAATATCGGCGTCCCTTTTTCTAGGTCGCTGGATAGGAGCGAGGATGGGGCACAAATTCACATTGTGTATATCTATATACGTGCATGTACATATACGTATATATATGTCAGATACATCAGCAATGAGAGGATAACTCGCGTCCACTCTCGTGTGATCCGCGTCGTCCTTCCTTTATTAAAATTCTTTATCCGTAAAAAAAGAGAGAGAGAAAGAGAAAGAAAGAAAAGTCGCGGAATTCAGATTGAAATCGCGGTTTCTGGGTCTTCGTCGCGTCTTTGCGAAATTTCGTTTCGCGAATATATTCATTTTTCATCACGTGACTTTTATAATCACGCGCGAGAAGAGTTAACGGAGTAACTAATGAATAACTAATTGATATAACTTCGCGATAGAAAATAACTTGTAAAGTTTCTACCTTGTTTCAAAAGAACATAGTGTTTTAATTTCAAACAGAGAGTCAATAGAAGACAACTATGCGTCTAAAATTGCTATTAATTACAACTCGATCGATTGCAAATATTTGAGTCACTATGGCCTTGACTGCAATAAAAAAAAAAAAAAGCCGTTATTCGTTCCTTGATTTTTGCGATGCCGCTTTTTTGCCTCCAGCCGGTGCTGAAAGTTTTATCGTTGCATGAATTATTCACGAAGGCGAACGACGATAGATCGGCGCATAGAATTTCACTGACAATCGAAAACTCACCTTCGTCAGTTTTTTTGCCGAACTTTCGCTCTTGTTCTTTCTTTATAATCTTTGCCGAGAATTGTCTTTTCTCTAATTAAATTATCTTACCTACGAGCAAGGATTTCGATCCGCTACTATTACATAGTAATAGTAAGTCGGCCGATATAAGCTCGCCCGACATCGTCTATCTTTTGACACAAATCGAATTTCCACCGAGAAAAAATTTAACGCGGTATATTATTTAGATATTCGCGCGCAAAATATCGTTGATTTTTAATTTTTTCTTTCACACACGGAATGGCAATATCATTTCAGTAGGTAAATGTTTGTAAGTGTCGAAAAAAAGTTGAATCACCGAGCAATCCGTTTTTTTTTTTTTTTTTTATAATTTTGACTAGCGCAATAAAAAAAGCAATAAAATTATCCACATGTTTCTTTTCGAAATATAGAAATTACTTTAAACAAACGCTTTCAAAGCTTTCGAGCTTTAAACTCAAATCGCACAAAGAAAAGGAATAGATAAAATCTTCAAAGTAGGATAAAATACCCAGTGATTGGCGCTTTAAAGATCTGTCGATTTTTTTTTCAAAATTGCCAACTAAAAGATAATAATATTGCCATAAAAAATCCAAATTAATCCCGCTATAAGGTCAGGTAAACAGTAATCACAGACAAAAATGTTAACAACCAGAAAAAATCAATAAGCGCTATTCATTGAGAGGGGGGTGGTATAAATTCGGTTGTCCCGTTTGCTGAGTAAGATCTGATCTAGAAAATTGCGCAATAAAACGTTCGAGCTTTCCCCGAGCTGATGATCGAAGCGTTACGACGTGATTAAGGGCGTCTTTCCGTTGATAAGCGGAGACAGAACGTCGCGATTTATCATCTCCAACAGTCAAGACGACGAGGGAAACTTACACACAAGAATTTCCCATTTCTCTTTCCCTCTAATGATGTCGTATTCCCGACATTAATTCTTAATCGCCTGCAAACTCTAATCGTCCTCGATCAATTTATATATTTATACAGAAATGCGTCTTCCTGCGGGCAGCGAGTAAATTAAATTTCGAATTTTTCTTTCAAGTCGAACTTCTTTTTTTTCTCCTCGCGAAGATTAATTCGATCGTGTAAGCTAATGTGCTTCGTGTGCGAAATATATATATATTTTTTAATTTATTTTAAACGTGTAAATTAATACACGCGATAATTTGAATCGAATTCAATTTGAAAATTCATCTGGGAATTCATTCTGCTTGATTTACATCACTTATAGTTGAAGTACCCAATTTATCTTCTCATGGAAATTAAAAAATCCACTGAGAGAAAGAGACATCTTGGTCCGGACATCTCCGGCATTCCGTACGAGATGCCGTTCCAATTCGGCCACCAAGGCATCCGAGGTGAATTTCTTGCAATATTTGATCTTACACTTCAATAAGTAACGCATTTTTTTTTTATCTACGTGAAACATGCAACAAATTTAACAACATACTTCAGCATATTTCAACATATTGAATTTAATTCAAATTATTATGCGCATTAATTTACACATTTAAAATAAATAAAAAATATATTCTGCACGAAAAATATATTTTCGTACACTCAACGCTCACGTGACAGAATTAATTTCCTGAATTTTTTTTTAGTTTGATGATACGAGCTGAAATATATCTTGTTAAATTTTTATTGTTTTTTTTTTTTTCGATCGAAAAACTGTGACGCCCGCAATCAGTCGAGGAAGTCATTTTGATTGTGATATTATTTACTTTTTATTACTAGTGGACAATTTATGTTCGAAGTTACGCGTAAAGAACTAGAGGAGACCGGGGCTAGTTGTGACACGAGGTTAGTTGTCAATCTGCTATTATCTTGCTTACTAAATTTTGGAAAATATTCTTCTTTTTATTGTAAGTTGCTACTAGTTGTGTTAGTAACGTGTACGAAATA
>QVOA01000113.1:0-30781 GCA_014825685.1 Pseudomyrmex cubaensis
GAGTCACGAGGAGAGGCGTCGAGAATAAAGAAATGTAATTTTTGCTTGAAAGAAAATTGTAATTTTTTTTTTCTATCGCACAAATTACAGACAGCGTCCAATTATTTCTTATTTGCTCGATTTGTTTGCTCGCTGCTGTAATTGGCGACGATTTCGCATTTGTCATGCGAAGGGAAGGGGGGAGAAGGTCGTCGCAGGACGCAAAGAGACATAAATTACCATCTCCGATTGCGCGGAAACGGAGCGTAGGCGGCACGCGCGCACTATCGGGATGCGTTATCCGCGACGTGACGCCGAAATACGTCATAATTTAATCCCTAATCGGATCGGCCGAGAGTGGCCATAAGTGATGATCGCGTGAGGGGGAGAGGCCGCGCCGAAATGGCCGCTTTCAATCCTCCTTTGCGCGTCGGCTTAACTCGAGCTCTCCCGAACGTTGCGCTCCGGAGTTTTCGTTTCACGTCGTCGTCGCGACGAGAAATAACGCGATTTCGCACCTCTCTGCGGCACGTCGAAACACATCGAATAACAACCTCGTCGTTGTTCATAAACACAAAATGTTGATGAATTATCGCCACTTTTAATGAAATATCATGAGGTTCAATGGAATAACAGCGCGTTGCTTTAATTAAAACAAAGCCGGGAGGTATACACGAGAGAGAAAGAGAGAGGGAGGATCGTCCGACGGCGCTAATTTGTTTACGCCACGCGCGCAATCACAAAGGCATTTCATAATCCGGAACGACCCCCCCGAGGGTGAGACCTCGTGATTCATGGGGGCGGGGATGGGGAGAGAAGAAAACCGGGGTCCTCAAAACTAAAGTTTTCCCATTCTATCGAGCATACTCGAGAAAACCGCAAACGTAAAATACTGCCAATCTTTTCCGGCTCGTTCTTAACTGCGCGCCATTTCCCGAGTGATATTACATCTCTTTTATTCCTCGCCCCGCACAATTCGCGTTACCACTTTCTCGCGCTACATTTTCTTTCTCGCGCCGCGCAGGATTAATTCGCGCGTCCGCGAGGAAAGAAGGCGCTAAATTTTACAGCACAAGAATCACCGGCCCACAAGAGTGTTAAATATTCTCGGTTTCTCTCCCCTTTCTTCCCCCCCCCCGTGAATAGCATTATTGTCGCTATCTGCGTTTCCGCCGACCCCTTTCTATCCTCCTCCCTCGTGTTGGCTCACCTCCGGATTAATTAACGCCGAAGCGCCGCGCGAAGAGGACGCGCACACTTTCATTTCCTTCGTTTTAATTACAAGGACCGACGCGCGTAATTCGAACAAGCAATAACGCGAACGGCTCGAGGGAAAATTTCCGCAGGCGTTTCCTCGCGTTAGGATTTATTCGTTCTGATACGGGGATCGGCTAGATTTCGTTGCGTTATGTGAAACATCTTTTTCCTTTTCTTCTCCTTCTCTAAAAACCACCCAAAAAAGACACTTCGTTCCGTTAATAAATTTCCGCTTTTCCCGGTAATCCGTGAAATATTTTCCGCCACGGAACGCTGTCAAAGTTATTTGTCGATTCCGCAGGATCAGTGCCGTGGCCGAGCCAAAAAAAGAGAAGTCGTCATGTTTCTCGACTTCCTACTCGATATCTCGCCGTTTTAGCGCCGGGAAAATTATATTCTTGAAAATGAAAATTGACTCGCGCGCGCGCGCGCGGAAAAGTTGATCGAGAAATGGCAGCGTTTACAACTCTCCCCCGACTTTGTGATACTTTATTTGATATTTTTTATTTTACCTTTTGATATTTTATTTAATATTTCTTTCTGCACAAAAAGAAACTGCATCAGACAATTTTTCCTCGTAAAAAATGATAAATAAACATCGGCGGAAAACATTCGCGGAACAAGGAGATACAATTTTCTTCATCTCTTTGACGTCATCTCGCCGCGGCCGACTTACACTCGCAGTCAGCCGATTCATGCGGAAAATTTGCAAAATTCACATTCAAATTATTCCTCACCGGCGCTCCTCGAGTAAGGTGCAAACAGCCGTAAAACTCCGACCATTCAATTATGACTACGCTTGTGCTTTCGAGTCTACCGACGCCATTGTCGAGCGGTAAATTTCGCCTCGCGTCCCTCCGAGCGCCGGGACGAAACGCGCGCTTATTCGAGGTATATAAATGCGCGCCGGGAAACGCGCCCGTTTAAAACGTCATTAAACCGTGTGACGCTGAAAGGCGGTTCCCGTTTGCCGGTCCCACGGCTGCGCGATGAGCGCCGCGCCGTGAGTCATTCGTTATCATTATCGGCCGATCCGCTAATTGATTTATTCGATTAAATGGGGATAATGACCGGGCCCGCAGGATTCACAGTCGGCCGACTTTATCGTTTATTTATCGCGGCGCATCCGTTACGCCGCGGCGGCCGGATAACACGTCGGAAATATCCGTCGATTCGGCATCCGACGCGGAAGAGAGCGCCGATCGGTTCGCTGCCGATGCGCCGTCCGGAGAGAATAATGCCGCGGATTAAAGTCACGATTGAGAGCTTCCTACAATGCCGACAATGAATCCCCGCGCGATTCTATTATCGGGAGAGAATGAGCACATACAGCTATTCGTTTCGCGATACTCTTGGGAGAGATACGTGCGAGAGAAAAGGAAAAAAAAGTGGGTACATGTTGCGTTGCGATTTTTATTTCAACACCGAAATATATATTTTCATCCTACTCTCTTCGAAATTGCGAGTGAATTTCAAGATCGTCGACGGCTCTGAGAGAGAAAATGGAGCCGGGGTCTTTGCGCGACGTAGAAGCTCATTGTTTTCTTTCTTTCTTTCTTTCTGTCTTTTTTTTTCCAAAGCGTTGCACTTTTAATCGGAATCCATTTTTCAAGAACGTTTGATCTTTTTGAAAATTCCAAGGACGAGAATTCAGAAAAATTTCCGCCCGAGAAGCTTTCTCCGGCAGCTTCTTATTTTTGTAAGAGGAGTCAGGGAGTTCGCTATTTATTTCTTGTGTATCCATACAAGAGTGTCTACCGGTGAAACGGAATCTTTAAGAGCTCGCAGGAAAAATGTAAATAATTCAAGAGACGGTGGCGTCAAGCCAAATGGCCGGGGTCGCTCATCCCCCGAGTGCTCAGCATTTTTTTTTCCTCTCTCTTTCTCTCATCCCCCGACCGCCTTCGGACCTCGCGGAGCCGTACGTCGGAAGTATAGCCACCATCTTGGCTCTTTTCCACCTTGATGGTTTATTAATCTTTAATAGGTATAACTTCCAACACCAGAAGAGTTTTATATCTTCAAACATTTTTACGCGGCGCTCTTCTTTCTCATTGAACCACCTCGGCGGCGCCGTCCGCCGTTCGCACACCGCGCCGCTCTCTCCTTCACAGCGGCACTTGCTCGACTCAGATCGTATAAAATGATAAAATGATTTAGTCATATACATATGTGTGTGTGTGTGTGTGATCGGGAAGTGCTCTTCTCGAGCCCGGTACTGCTCCCTATCTCCAGAATCTTTCTCCGAAATTTAATTCCGGACGTCGAACCGAATCTATTGTCCAGAGATCGTTTTTATCTCGTCAATCACTTCATTAACTTCTACTTTATTTTTGTTTTTTAGATTGGACGTCGACAAGTGACAGTGTAAAAGACACTTCGCGATATTAGGAAAGAAAGGTGTCACTTTTCCCATCATCAGCGTTGCTTTCATTTCGCACATGACTGACACGGAAAAAACTTTTTCGACTTTTTATTTATTCGAGCCGCAAAAAAAACAAGATATATTTTCGAAACTTTTTTTTTTAATGAAACGAAAACAAGTTCTTTATTTTTGCAGCCGGATTATATCGGAAAAACACGTTGACACGTAATGTATGTATATATAGAGACGTGATTCTTTCAAACAGCGGGGGTTTGCACAACTTTATATGTACCCAACCAGATAGCGTACCCGAAGCATTCGCGTAACCGGCGTGCTTCTCCCGCTTTTATGCGCTGTAAAATATTTGCATGATTTTCCGCAAAACGTGTCCTTTCTCTCATCGCTATTCGCATTCACGATACGCCTTCGGGGCGAAGGGAGAAGAGGGGTGGATAATTTTCCGCGGAACCTACTAAATGCGGTAAAACACTCTCGAAATTACCGGACGTGCTCGCGCACACATCTACACACGTACATTAGATTCGAAAAAAAATAAAAAAACCAGGTTTTGAGAATCGCATCTTCTTTTTCTCTCACGCTCCGCGTTATTCGGTTATTTCGTTTTAATTGGTACAAACATCTGGACGTTAAACAGTTTTAATTAACGATGTAATAACACTCCCTTTTGCAATAATAATAATAATAATAATAATAACTCACGAGTGTGTACATTAACGGCAAGCGGAGCCTGATGGTTCGTTCGGCCGCAGGGAGCGAATTGCGTTTTCATTTAGTCGCTTGGTATATCAAGCAGCACCAGTTTTACGAGCAATGATAAAATTTGCACGCGCAACGAGAGGAAAATCCGTGCGAGAAGAAAACGCGAGAAGAGAAAGAAAGAGAGAGAGAAAAACACATTGATGTTATTCTCAAGTTACCCGCCTTATATCCCGGCGGCTGCCGCCGCCTTAACTTCTCTTTTTGCGTGTATCAATCATCCCACTTAATTTCCCACGGGCACCGTGCCACAGAATTAGCCGGTTCGGACTGTACACGCGCGGAATTAAGTTCGTGGATTTTTCTGCGCACGCGAGTCGCTACGTGACCGCGCCAGGATTTCCTTTCCCGTTACGAGTACCGAGAGGCGAGGAGGAGGAGAAGGAGAAGAAGAAGAAGGAACCGGTGTTGTTGTTTTGGCGTTGCAAACGCTAATGCAAACAACGCGACCGCGCAGGTCGACCGCGAAATTGCCAGAAATTATTCTTACATATTTCCGCGGGGAGGCGACAATCCGTGTTTTTCCCCGCGGCGCGTCATCGGAATTCGCGTCGCGTGACGCGCGAGGGATATTGTGTCCCGCGCGTTTATAAAACGCGCGGAAAATGCGTCGCGAATTGAAATCTCCGACCCAGCGATTTTCCGCGAGACCGCATTTTCACACACGATGGCGGTGTGTGTTGGTAACGCAATTTCGCGCCGCGTGACTCGACTCGCGGCGAATTACGCGTGTGCGCGTATCGATAATTAATGCGAGCGGGACGCGTGACGTGACACGACGATGAACGACGTTGCCGAAAATCACCACTGTCAGGGGCGTTGGAGAATCCGACCCGTGTTCGCGTGTCTCGCGGGAACCCGTCATAATTTCGTTAAATAGCGAGCCAGCTCGATCCCGCTCCGACGTGTAATATAATATTTATCGAGCCGGGTATAGGTTATTAATACGATCCTCCGCGCGGTTCCCCGTGCGAGAATATCGCACGGTCGTTAATAACAATCTGTTCGGGACGCTCGGCCGGATTCCGCTATGTACTCGTGTGCGTTTTAGTGTAAAAAAACAACTTTGTCAAAAATGCGTCATTCTTTGCTTACCGGAGATACGAACGAGCTGCCGTAATTTCGCGTAATTGATTGGAAGAGGTTGAACCGCGAGATTGCCCGTATTTGTCTTTTGGATTAGAAAATGAGAGAGAAGGGGAGATCTCGAGCTCACCTCCTCGAGCGCCGTATTATTCTCAGCCAGTTGAAACGCCGCGCCGATAATTTAAGCGACGAGCCGTCGCTCCTTTTTTTGCGCAGAGGATGCCGCGCCCCGTTCCGCTGAAAAAAGACGGAGAAGAATCTGTCTAATCCACGCTATGAATTATTTCCCTATTTCGCCTACTTTCTCGATGTCTTTCCTCGCCGCTCTCTTTCGCTTTGTTCGCGCGCGACCCCCGAGCGCTCGTCGCTCGCGTCTCCGTTTTTCGGGAGTGCGCAAGGGTTGGAGGTTTTTATCGGGAGGGGGACCACTTGGGGGACCCTCTCATGTTTCTTTGTCGTCGTAAATTATGTCGCAGATAAGAACTAATTAAGTTAATTAATTGCGCGAGAGAGCGCATCGCTGGTTTTGCGCGCAGCGAGGGATTCATCCCCCGGACGATAATCGCGCGCCTGTCAGACACTTCGCGGACCTTCTCATCGCGAACCGATCGAGATTAACTCGGCGAGCACGTCGCCCGTATTTTCACGGCGAATAAAACTAAAAGCTTTTTTGTCGTTTTAATTACGCGCACACAGTCCGAAAAACTATCAATTTTAATAGAACTGTCTTTCTCTCGGGCCGTTATATAAATGTGTCGCGTGAGCGCGTCTACTCTCTCTCTCTCTCTCTTTCTCTCTATGTTCTCCGGGAATTGCATTCGGCGGAGAACGTGACCGATTAAATGAAATTTATAAATGTGGCGGTTGACGGGGGCGGCGAGCTTCATTACGTTCGAACAATTGAAAATTGCACGCTTCCGCGGCCGTGCAATGGCGGGGTACTTGTTTTCCCAAATAATGCTATTAACTAACGTCGGCGCGTGTGGAGGTGATGGCCGCAGGTGCATGTGTGTGTCGGCAAACAGGAAATCGTGATGCAGCGAACTATTATATTTGCGTAGCAATTTCAGTTCGGAGTTTCATTCTACTCGATATCAGCGGCGCACAGTGTCGAGTCACAGATTAAAAACACACCGCGACGAGGAGGGCGAAGGAGAAAGAGAAAGAGAGAGAGAAAAGTTCCTCTCGGATTATTTCCTAGTTTAAACTAATTATGTCGAGACTTTCTCTCTCTCTCTCTTTTCTCTGTTTTTTTCCCCGAATAAGCAAATAAAAAAATTCTTACCTCAATCTCTCTTATGTTTTTTTTTTATGTTCCTATTTTTTATAATCTGCGCGTTTAATTCGCTTTGTTGACTCGGAAAACAAGAATCACATGCACATACACACGCGCGCGCGCGCGCACATTCATTACGCAATTCCGTGTTCCATTCAACTCAAATCTACGCGCTCGTCTAATTATAATTCCGGCCTTTAATTTAACGTCGTAAATTGAATTCGGTGCCGACGAAATGGACAAAGTTCGCCGAACCATTTAATAGTTTTGAAGTGGCGGTTCTCGATTTTAATGGGCTCGTCGCCGTTTCGACGGTTCCGTTTCCGCGGAAGGTATTTCGAGTGCTCGCACATTCTCTCTCTTGCAGCAAAACACGCAGGAACTGCCGAACTTACGTCGAATATCAAAGAGAGTCGAGATTTCAATCGCGATTGAACTCTATCCCACGCCATCGGGGGGTGTGTTTTTCGGTTTCGCGATCCGAAAATTCATTCGCTCCGAGCGTCCGAATCTGCGAATTATGCGAACCGATGCGACTTCATTTTCTCTTGTCGAGTATCGCGCGGTAGCCTAGGAGATTCCGAAGTCGCCGCAACCTCTACGTGAACAAGGAGAGTTTCCACCGCGAATGACCGCGCGTTCATACATATTTATGGAAGATTTATCGTATGCACGCGAAGCTTCGCGCTTTTTTTCTTTTTTGGCGTTGCGCCACCACATCGGGGCCGTTCCGTCTCATGGAATTTTATTTCCGCGAGTTTTTGGCGGGCAAGCGATAAATACCCCGGGAATGGTCACACGAAGGTGGCCTTTTCTTAAAAAGATGCCGGCGAACGCGCGCGACGTCTTTCGCGCGCGAGGGTTATCGGAAGTCGTTGACCGTGCCGATTCCGAGTTTACGAGAGTTGAGGCCCGGCGAAGTCCATAAAGAATACTCGGTTTCCCGGTAAATCTTCCGCGCGCGCTCTTATTCAATAAAATGGCGGAAGAAAGAACTGGGTGCGTTCGTCATCGTGATAAACATTCGCCGCCATCTGCTACGCATTACGGATATATTTCACCGTGAACAGCTCGTTACGCCAAATTTACCGACCAATTCGGGAGAGGAGGAGAAAACGGCGCTCGAGCGCGAGGCATTGATTGAAAGTTTATTCAGCGCAATAATGCGCGCGCGCGCGTTGTTGCACGGGAATATTTAATAAATGTAAACCTTTGCTCGGTAATTAAAAGTTATTCGCAATCCTGTTGGAAGTAAGATCGCGATATACTCGTAAATTTGTAACGTCACGTGGGCTGTTTTTTTGTTTTTTTTACCTTCGAGCGGGAATATTTTCACGCGCGCGCGGAAAATTACACGCGTTTCCCGACGTAATGAACGGCCGTCCGAACGATCGAAAATGATTGCGTTGCAGTCGCGCCGCAATCGCGATTTCACGTAAAATCGTAGAACGCGCTGTGTGTTTAATGTCACCGCGCGCATTAATTACGTCACGAAAGCGACGCGTGTTACGTGAGCGTTATTCCGATTTAATAACCTCACGGGTAATAGTTAACGAGCGATACGGATCGACGACGTCGACGGGTAGGTAGGTGTAATAATATATATACGGATCGGTGCCACGGGATTGGACGGGTGCGGTCGACGTCGACGACGACGACGACGACGATCGACGACGTTGGTGGCCGGTCGCCGTGTGTATAACACACATATACACACGCGCTATTGCTCTGCCCGGGCTCCTCGTTACGAAACACGCGTGTCGCGTGACGCGACGGCCGTAACGAAACAACATACGGCGGTGACCGGGACGAAACGACGAACGGCACGCATCTCTCGTGCGGGATCGCGGAAACAATTAGCGTCGACGCAAATTCAATTATCAGCCGCGCGGCTTTTTGCCGTCCGGAAGTATTACGGAGGATTTGCATTACACGCGAAAAAAAGTGGATTCAATTTACGAGTCCGAGAGGCTCGCTGTCAATTATAGCATGAGCGTGACGTCATTTTATGACGATACATATAATATATCGGTGGTAGTTTTTTTGTGCGATCCATAAATCTCTCTCTCTTTCTTTTTTTTTTTTTTTTTATCGATTTTTTTAACGACTTTTTTTTTAACGATTCGATCAAAAGAATGCGCGAAAAATTCAGTTCAGCTTGTGTATAGCGTTTAACGAAATGTGGAACGCTCGTCGTCCCATTTACAGGTTCTCTCTCTCTCTCTTTCTCTCTTTTGCTCTCACTTTCGTTCTTTCTCTCTCTCTCTCGCTGCAATTTTAACGTCGATCGTACGTTCATATTAAGCCGCGGCGATGTGAATTTTCGCTGAATATCAGTTCGGGGCCGAAACGGGAAAACCGTTAAAACCGATAAATCATAATTTAGGAATGACAGGGTTAATAGAGAAGTAGATCGCCGGCGATTACGCCGCTTTCCCGCCGCTCGGGCTGATGCTCGCGGCCGGATTAAAAAACGCCACAGATTCGCTCTTGAAAAGAGCGCGCGGATCGCTTCATCGACGCGCGTCGATCAAGCTCTCGAGAACCGTGACAAATTCGCCGTGGTGCGCGCGATTCGCTGCTGATCCCACGGTTTCCTGTCGGCGAGAATAAAATTTACGAGTACGCCATTCAGACTCTCTCTCGGCTCGCCGCCGCGCGATAGCTTCATCTCGCGCGATCGAATTTCGCCCATTAGAAAGAGGAAGTGCGCGGATATGGCTTGCGTCATTTCCGGCGCGCTCGGGCGTTTAGTTTCCGCCGCGTCCGGTGGCTATCACCGCGTCATCAAGATGCTCCTCCGAAACGCAAGTCCGTTCTCACGTGAATTTACGACAACCATCGTGCGAATGCGCGCACAAACGTGTACATTTCGAAAAAAATAAAATTAAACAAGGATAAAGCGATATATATCTTAATCTTTTGTTAATTCTCCATCTCTTCCTCTCATCGTTTCAGTTGATTGAAATTCGCAGCGAGCTCGAAGCGAATATTCTACAGCGACGGCCCCGATGCTTGATTATAATCGTTCTTACGACTGCAGAACACTCTATATTGCGATCTCGGGGCGCCTTTGAAGTAGAATTTTCGACTTAATGAATCCTGAATTAATCTCGAAGTGCCCAGTTCTGCTCATTGTTAAATTTCGCCCCTCCGCGATGCTTCGCTCGTTTTCAAGAGTTCTGCTTTTCTCATTTGTGCGTCGTGACATTTTATGCGCGCGTTTTGTTTCCCCTTTTGCACTTTTGTGTATATTCTCCCGATTTTATTAATCTACGCTGTTGCGATAATTGAAGTTTTATTCTCGCGATCCTGGATCGTTCTAATTACGAGAAAGGGAAACACCGAAGAAAGTCGAGATTTCCTTTTTCTTCAGGCACACAATATGACGTTCTTTTTTTTTTCTTTTTTTTTTGAGGTACGCTCGAAATATCCTTCGCCTGACCGAAATTAGTCGACCGGCAAAAAAAAAGAAGGAAGCAATTTCTCCGCTGGCTACTCACGAGAGATGGTGAGGAAAAGGGGAGATTCAAGTGCGCGCTTTTCTTTCTTATTTTTTTTTTTTTTTTTCTTTTAGAGTGGATGTGTCGATCGAGGTCCGGGATTTCGCGGTCGTCATTAAACGTCCCATCTACGTCCTCCCGTTCGCTTCTTATATCGTCCCTCGCAAGTCTGCTCCTCATCTCTCTCTTATCCCCCATCTCTCCAGTCCTATTAAGTTCAAATAATCAGCTCTCCTTCTCTTTCTCTCTCTCTCTCTCACTTTGCAGCTGACCTCATCGCGATGAGTGGAAGCACGTCCTCTCCTCGGCCTCATATTCGCGAAACAGGATTTCGAGGGCTCATTATCCGTGATTCGGCGCCCCCGTCCGTGCACGGGAGGAGTGATCGACGCTCGTGATCGCCATTTCCTAAGATTCTCTTATCGTGAAATCGACGCGATTTCGGAAGCCGTAATATTTTTCATGCCGTAATATTTTCGTGCTAACGGAAATTCGCGAGATATTTTCTGGTCTGCACTCTCTGTGGCTTTTCTCGAAACTCAATATTAAACAAAGCAGATCGCAACGAAGTTACAAACAAACCGCAACATTTTCACGAAATTTTTGCAAAAATTGCATTTTTACAAAACATTTTATCGAAGTATTATTTATGATCTTTTAATAATTTAAATTCAACATTAATTTTAATTAATTATTATTTTATTAATGTGAGATTTTGTCTTCTCTTTGTTGCAGGTAAAAACCATTCTGTGAAAAAATTCCCACATTACGTGAGTAAACAACCGATTATTATTATCGTCATTATCGTTATCGCGATGATCACCTGTTAAAACGCGATCCATGCAATGTTTGTGTGTGTGTGTGTGTGTGACAGCTGCTCGTGCTACAAAAGCGAACGTCAAAGATCGGAGAGAAAACCAATCGGCGCCGTAGAAAAAAAAAAAAAGGCAATATCGAACTCCGATACGTTCGAGCATCGACTTTACACCCGTATTTCATAAGAACTGATATATAGACTCGCACATTACACCGCGTTGTGATTCTTATTATTATTGTTATTTTATTTTATTTTTTTTTTGTTTTTACGTCATTCACATTCTTTGATGCAATTTATTCACTCCGCACTATTTTTCTTTTCCGCGGGCGCGCGCGGTAACGGTAAAAAAAAAAAAAAATCCTACGCTAATGTCGGCGAAATAAAAAGACGTTTTTCAATCGTGGTTTCGCGCGCGGAATGATGTCGGGCGAAGTGCTTCGCGCAAGAACTCGGCGAGTTCGCGTGAACGAATTTCCGCGTCTTTCTTTTCTCGTGTCTCTTCTCTCCGTACGCTTTTTTCTCTCCCTCTCTCTCCCTTCTTCTTCTCCCGTGGCGGCTCCGCTTTGAGATCCCCGTGTATAAAGTCCCCGCAAATTAATTAGCACGCTCTCCGCGATGGGTTCATCACGAGCCGGAATAAATTACGCCGCCGCAAAACCCCGCGTGTCGTGAATTCTTGTATCATTAATCCCGGGACGGTTCTTCCACGACGTGTACAACGTGTTCATCTCGTTCGATACGCGTTTCGCACGTGTTACTATAACTCGCTCTCGTTTGCTTTCACGGCGCCGCACTCCTCGCTTCCCGAAGATTACGCTCTCTCTCTCTCGGTCGACCGGATTGACGCGTACATCGCGATAACGTTTGCATTCCCGAATAACATTATATTTGTTCGCTGTCTTAATTACACGTTCGGGTAAGATATCGTAACTTCTCGTTGCGCGCGCGCGACGTGTCCCAGCGTCAAAGAAACGCCGACACTCGCACACACGAGCGTCCCGTGACAAATCGTTATCGTCAGACGTCACGAGTCATAAGCGAGGGATGTCTCGAGGAAGGATCGTTCTGTGTGTGTGACAGGATTTCGGGAGGTCCGCGGCGGATACAGGACCGCTTTCGCGGGAACGAGAACCGGCCTCGTCCTTGGCCGCGTTGGCGTTCTCGAGGCCGGCTCACGTCGTCGTCCCGCCTCGCGGGACAAAACGGGTCCTCTCTTTTCGTGGATCGAGAGTCCTTGCCCAGCGGGCGACGAGTCTCGGCCGCGAGCCAACCGGACGATACATCACGCGACGACCGCAATTCCCAGCCGGCGCGCGCAACAAACCGGGTGACCGCGTTGTCTGGGAGGGTTGGGGGAAAGACGGTCGGGATTCCGTCTCTTTCTTACGCCATCGTCAAATATGAACCCTTCGCGAAGGGTCCCGGCGACATCTCTGCGGGTTCCCCTACAGCCCTGAGGCTCGCCGCTCGGGATATTTATGACTCGTTGTCGAGCGACATAACTGACGTCGATAAAGGAGGCGCTCGACCGCGCTCTCCTTATCATTATTCATGTTACGTGTCCCCATTTTATTCTAATGGATTTCGACTCTCTCTCTCTCTCTTTATCTCAAACATTGTGTCCTCGTGACTCAAGCGTGGAATCCGCTCGGGCAGTTGTTTTTCGTTAAATCTCCCTCTTTGGAGAGGACGCGATCTCGATTGTTTTATGGCGACACGACGGAATGTTGTAACAATCACGATTGAGCTCGCGCTACGGCGGAAATTTGAAATTCACAAACGGCCCGCGAACACGTCGTTCGGGTTATGCGAAAAAGAAAATATCAGATTGCGGCATCTCTCTCGTCTCTTCTTCTTCTTCTTCTCCGCACTCGAGTTCGTCGCTCGTGACTCTCGTGATCGCGGTAAAAATACCGCGGCCTCTTGTCCCGGGAACGGTTTGTTCCTCGGCGAAGGTGGAATCACCCGCACGGGAGCGACGGAGAGACGAGCGGGGCGTGTACCGGTGAGGAAAGAGCGCGAGATCGTGTCTCTTTTCTTTGCAACGTCTGTGTCCCGACCCCGGAGCGAGTCTCTTCTCTTTCCACACCGAGAGAGTCGTAACCCCGGCGTGGAGAAGAGACGTCGTAGTCCTCGCTCCTTTTCCCCTCGGGGACTACAAATAGCTTGTCAGTTGAATCATAATAGAGACTCGAGGATCGCGAGATAATCTCGCAGCGAGGGTATCGCGCGGCGCGAGCCGAGGCTGAGACTCAAGGTCTTCGTCGTTCCACGCATTGATGTAGAGCGAACATTGATCCTGCGATCGAGAAGCGATTTGTATCGATCGCTGATATTGAATGTGTGTCTACAAAATCAAGAAATTGTTTTTTGTTCAGTTAATTTGTTTTTGTTTTACTATACTGTATAACACAAATATTAATAGCGATCGAACGAACATTTCTTCCCGTTGTCATTCGACAAGTCAAATCTTCGTGTTTCCAATTTTCTCGCACGACTTGTTATTCAGCGCGAGATTTATTCGTCGTAAAAGCAACGTTTCAGCAAGTCGAACTACTTGATGTCGCATAAGTTTACAAAATCGCGAAATGTTTTTGCTAATCAATTTGTGTGTTCCTTCATATGTGCAACACAATATTTAATAGAAAATTACGTTCTTATAAAAGTAATATATATAATAAATACAATATACACAGTATATAGATATATACGTTATATATAGCTATATCTATTATATCTCTATATTTTTATCGATTATGTTTGAGTTTGGTTTAGGCGGGATAGAGTTATTTTCTCCGCAAATTATTCTCTATCCCATTTCTAAAAATTAGATTAATTATATTAATCTAATATTACATTAATTATATTAATAGTATAAATTATATTAATTATAGAAATGAACTCTCGATGAGAGTTTATGGCAAACATCCATGACTGGGTACCAAGTTCTTCATGTATTTATACACAATGTGTCTATTTCTTATATCCGAGAAAGAGTATACGTCCAAACTCCATCTAGTATTGATATTGATAAGATTATCACGTATGGAGATTTGCACACGCGTTGTGTGCGCGCGTGTGTTTACGTATCTACATACGTACATACATACATACATACATACACAAATGGAATACCAGTGGCGCGCGTATACACAGCGTTCGCATCGCTAGAGTGAGAAACGCGAAGCGGATTACCGCGAAGAGAAATTTCGCTATATGCGTTTTTACGTCGGAATGAGTTTGCTTCGATAATTTTGTTTCGAATTTTATTTCGATATACTGATAATTGAAATTGATTGCGTTTTAAATTGAAATGCAAAATTCATGTCGACGTAATAAAATTCACAGCGTCGATATGCTGCAGCGATACGCCGCCGAAATTTGTTTTTATCAAATAATCACGTTCGATTTGGCGCGAGAGCTCTCTCGATTTTAGTTGCCTAGGTTCTTGCTTTAGTTATATGCATTATATACATAGATATATTGGAAACGCGAATGTTGTACCCGAAATACACACAGCTGTGCGCGCGATAGGCATGATCGATGACCTCCGCGACAGACTTCGCAGCGCAATAATTGCGAGGACACACGGGTGTAATCTCTCGTGGGATAATCTTGGACCGCGAGTTCACCAAGTCAGGTCGATCGGACCTCGTGAGTGAACTGGAGTGAACTTGGGACTATGAAGCCCCTGACACCGCAGGAAGTCCATGCCTGATTGCTGTCGTGACCGATTACCAGGGTCCGCGAACTTCCTGCAACGTTCAACTTTCCGATCTCACGAGGGGATCTTCGAAGATGTTCGCGACGCGCTTATTCTCGTTATATCGTTCTGTCGATATATAACGTTAATAATTCAATCAATAAGCGACATCACTGAACTGACTTTCGACTCAAGTTTCTTTCGCAGTAAATAAGAAGAACGTCGTATACTTTGTAACTGCGACATATCGCGATTAATTAATTAATAACAGGAACTTGACTTTTGAAACTTCCGTTTTATTTGTGTCTTAACTTTTTAGAGATCTCGGGGAATTTCATCCGTAAATCGGAAAAATGAGATCGCAGACAGAGGACAGAAACTGTCAAGCGATGTAAAAAGAAGAAAAAAAACTTATTCAGCGGAAAACGGAAGAAGTATTTTTACGTAACGCACGCACACACGCGACAAGAAGTTTCGCGTTTTTCTCGCCGTTGAGTGAATTGTTTGCATGAATCTTGAGGAGTGCCGCTCGTATTCTCTGAAACCATTTGACCCAGGGAATGAAATATCCCGTGGGAGGATCAGCTTCTCTTTACAATCCCGTCCTTTTGCTCGTGCAGCCGAACGTCGAAGTGGCCGTCCGCGATTTATCGAGCCTCGGAGCGTCTCCCGAGGAGATTGCAGTAACTTTCGTATTATTGCCAGGTGCTGGCAACGATCCCAGGATTGCAGGATGAAAACATACGGCTGCCAGAAGGGCCGTCTAGACACAAAATCGAAATACGTTTGATGTGTTCTTCAATAAAAAGGCAACACACCGCAACGAGATACGTTCGTGTTCGATCGTGAAGTTTCGTCCGGCTATTTATTTTTTCCGCACGCGTCGTTTTTGTCAAAAGAAGAAGTGCGCGACGGTCTTAATTATTTTAATTACTCAATTCTCGACGCTTATATGAAAAATATATATACGATATATATATTGTACAACGCGATACCAACGGAAATTTCTAATTTACGAGAGTGAAACGATAAAATCGCCCATCAGCGAGAAGTTTGCTCGAAACACAACTTGATTTGGTAGAAAATTAGAAAGGACAAAGATCATTTCTCCTTCTCGTGTATTCCCGCCGGGCTCGCCCGGAATGATATTTCCCTCAGGTAATGATGTCGCAAAGCGGGGAAACCAAAATTTGATTATCATATCGCGCGCGTGCATCTCTCTCCGACGATGTGAGGGAATGGCGAGAGAGAAAGAGGGTTGAATTCGCTCCCGCGCACGAGGTCCCCGTTTCTCCTTTGCGGCGACATATCGCTGAGAAATCTAAATCGAAACGGTCTTCAAGTCGCGGGCGCCGCGACAAATGTTTCCTGACGAGAACCGAGTCTAATTTATGACGCGACATTTTTCAACATTCTCGTCTCGCGTCTAAATTACGCGTCATTCGTTTCGTGGGGCGGACGTAATTTCTATTCCAGAACCACCCCCGTGGAACTCGTCCTCCCGCGTGGGAGAGGGTTTCTAACGGTTTCGTAATTCGAAGTAAAGTTTCCGCGCGTGTCCGCAATTCTCCCGGACGTCGAGGAAGTTGTCATAAAACGTTTCTTTCGCGCGAAATGCACGCGGGAGTAAAAAGAAAAAAAACAAAAAAAAAACTTGGGAAAGAGAAAACTCTCCTTGAACAAATCACGAGTTAGGAGGATTCTTCGAGTGGACTCGCGTGTACTCAAGAGGCTGTTGGATTATTTATCCGATTCCCTGCCGAGTCGGAACCGAGATGTGTGTGTTGTCTCTCGCCCCGTCGGCACGACGACTTCGCGGAGTCGCCCGGAGTCTGTCATCGGATAATCGTGATCTATTCGCCCTCGTTTCCTCGACGACCCGCGAACGCTACATCCCCGGGTATCTCGCATTTTCCTCCCGTCCCCACCCCTTTTCCTCCCTGCACTCGCATAAATCATATAGTCGGGCGATAGCCCATGGAAAAATATATACGTCGCTGCTTCCGCTTTCCTATGGGAAAACGCCATAATATTTCGATGTAGCGAACACGCCGCCGCACGGTTAAACGCGCTCGCTGAATATTTGTATTGAATTGATGCTTTACTGCGATGTGGCGGCCGCCCGTTTGATTTGTGTAAAGTTGCACGCGCTCCGACGACGAGAAAATACACGCACAAAATTTCGAAATAAAAATAACATCTGAAAGTATATATTTAAAAAACAAAAAACAATTATAAAAGACTGAAAAAAGACAACTATACGCGGAGTAAATTAGATGAAAAAATTGGAGACAAATGTAGACAAAGACGAAGCTCTCTCTTTGAGACGCGCGACGCGGACGAGAGGCTCGAAAAAGCGTCGATGTGACAAAAAAGCTCGCGCGCGCTCCTTCCGAGATTCGGCTCAATTAAGGCGCGAGCTCTCCCCGGCGGGCGCTGACAAAGTACGACATCATTGTTCTTTTACGGGGCGACCCTAAATAAGTGAGTCTGCCGGCATATTGAGTGGCAAACTGTGGAAAGGATGAAGACGACCGCGGCAAAAAGAGAGCGTCTCTCGACGAGCGAGGAGCGCGATGAGAAACACGCTACTCTCCAGAGAGAAAGAGAGACGAAGGATGAGAAGCGGGACGATGAATGACGACGAAGAGGCTGCCACGCGCGAGATAGAAGAAGGCGGATAAAGAGGAGCGTATATACCACGCGAAAATTGAATATTTATGACGTTTTTATATTCTATTTGCGATAAACAAAATTTATATATACTGCGTATATATATTTTATGAGGAATATATATTATTTTTCCAGTGCGTACATATATATATATATTATACATGTGTTTTCGCAGTGTGTATATATTATACAAACTGCGTCGCGTTATTATTATATAATATATCGCTCGGTTCACGAGCACGCGCGCGAACGCACACACACAAACAATTAAGTCATTATGCGAAATTATTCGCAAGGAAAATATATAAAATATATAACGCGTGTCCGTTTGTGAATTTTATGTTAATGTGACGTAATAACGCGGTTGCGGTTCGCGCGTTGCAATTCCAACGTCAAACATCACGGTCGAATAACGCGCGCGGATTAAAAGCGATGAGCGCCCGTAAAACGATTTAAAACAAAAACCGTGTTTACCGGGAGGCGAGGATATAATTCGGAGTCCATTAACTTATTTGCCCGCGAAAAAATGTGTTTTTTTTTTTTTTTGTTTTTTCAAACACAATCTGCGAAGTACATCAAATCGGAATTAATCGCTCCCCCGTAGGTAACGTGTCAATTAATTTTCCTCGAACCGTGTGTACGCGAACGAACGTAACGGAATAGCTGACCGGCTTCTGAGCGCCGATCGATCGTCGAATGGACACGCGTGGCCGAAGCGACCACGTAGAAGAAACCGATGTTCTTTTTCAGTTCCAATTCGGCCGGCGGCAATTTATGTGGCTCGTACATTCCCGGGCGTAATTACTTCGATTCTCGAAGAATCGGGCGAAGGACGACGCGAGGGAGAGGAGCGAAAAATTGCCCGGTTTCATCGGACGAAATCCGGCCGGGCGTCGAATATTTACTACGCTTTTTAATGAGATCAATACGCGCCGCGAACGATTGGATAATTGCGCGCCGCGAACGCTTCTCTCCTCGAGTAATTAAACGCGCCGTCGTTAGCGCGCGCGTCTCTCATTTATCTACTCATCGCTATTATAGATTTCCTAGTGAAATTCTTCGTTTCGCGAAAGTTAAAAAAAAAAAAAACAAAAGAACGTTTTTTCTCCTTTACGTAAAATTTACGACGGTTTATATTTTCCGGTATCTGCTTAATACCTTGGGTCTTGATTACTCAGAGAGAAAGAGAGAGAGAGAGGCGATCATTATTTTTAAAAATCCATTTATCAATGAAGGGACGGTTCATCGTATATTGTTTGTCTTGTGCAATGAACAGACGAGAAAAACGCCGTGACGGGAATATAATTAGCGTTCTCCGCCTCTTTTCTCTCCCTCCTATTCGAAACGTATAACCCAGCGCGCTCCATTGCAACCGTATCGACACCTGATATAAAAATAACGGGATATAGGGTATCGACGTTTCCGGGAGTGGAGATCTACTCCGATACAGCCGTGATAATCGAAACGTCGTTTCTTATCGCAATTGTAGCTCCTGGCGCGCGCAGGAAGGCGGAAAGTCACGGTCGATCAGGTAAATGTCCATCGGGTCTTCAAGAAAAAAAAAAAAAAAAATATTTCACGAAAAGATCGATCACGTCCGATGGACATTTTGATGAAATAAAAATTTTTCTGATGCATTTAAATCGCGCGGTTTATCGAGTTTTCTGAAAATTGTATCGCAACTTTCCTTCCCCTTGTCGAGAGGGCAACGTGGTAGGTTTGCTCGGCAGTTCGTTCGATCCGTCGTCATCGAGACGAAAGACCGAGGCGAAATATATATTTCGCAAACCCGCATTGGATTGACCGCAGGTCCGTTGAAAAGGAGGATACAATGGGGGATCTAAGTGCTCGGCTCGAGGATCATTACAGTCAATCGCTCGCCGACGATCCGAATGCAAATCGGGGTATCGGATCGCGCGCGCGGGAACGAAACAAAAGGTCATCGCCGGTCGAAGTTTCCCGGCAAACAGTAACGAGTAACGAACGTCCGTGTGCAGGCGACAATGCCCGGGACGCGGACCGGTATTTAATTACCGGCTGAGTGCATACGGAGTGCAGAGCAACACATCCACCCTCGGGTCGAACAACAATACGGTTACCCTCTCGAGTCTTTTTTCGCGATCCTGTGGCCGATTGGCAATCTCACACAGCTTCGCGCGCGCGTGATCGACGATCGTCGCGTTTTTTATTCAATCGCGATCGAAAGAAACGCCGCGCGCGGTTGTGCGTCGCGAATAAATTAATAAATAATTCGAAATGGAATTTTTAATTTGCCCCAGCTACGTATTTTACGCGGGAGGTAAAATGAAACATAAAAATTGCACAAGTACAGTGTCGCGCGTGATGGGTCAGCGTTAAAAATTCACGGACGTATCTCGTGAGAGCCTCGAGGAGCCGCGTCGAAGTGACGACAATGCGACATGCCGGAAAATAGTATCTGTTCGAAGGGTTCGAACAAAGACGGGAGTGGAATAGTCTCCTGTGTGAGCGGAGAGAGGGAGGGAGCTTTTACGTTCAATCGGGCGGCAAGTTGAATCGTCGATTGGCAAAGTCTTCGACGACAACACGCGTCGCCGTGTGTTACGCGTTAAAAATAAAACTGCAAGTTTTCGCCACCTTATATCGGAACGAAATTTCACTCCGGCGAAAAGTCGGCAAAGTACAAAAGCGTTTCGTAACAGACGAAGGAACTTCTTTCTGAAATTAAATTTTTAAGTGGCACATGTGTGTGTGTGTGTGTGCGCGCGCGCGCCCGTCGACGTCGTTACGTCGCGGGAATTGAGACTTTTTCGCGAGAGTAAATATTGATGTTAATTTTGAGGAGTTTCGTCGAGTTACTCGGAAATATCGCGATGCATGTGTGGGTGGCACTTAATTCTTCGAGAGCCCCAGAGAAAGCAGCCGGGAGAAAGAGAGAGAGAGAGAGAGAGAGTAGGAGAGAGCGCCCAGTCCAATCTCCTAAGTACAGTAACTTGCATTAGAAGCGCGCTTTCCGCGCGCTGAAAAAGCTTAAACATGAAGTTGGGAGCGTAACGACGTTCAAAAGAAAAATATACGCAGAGGGGTGCTGCAGAGTAGGTACACGTAGATGCACAACGCGAGTCACCGCGCGCGCGAGTTTCTCGGACCGAGCGAGCGCGCTGCTGCACCTAAATTACTGTAAATTCTCCGCTAACGACCATCGAAACGCAATACAGGTCGCTGAGTAATTTTTTCCTACGAGCGAAAACTCGCACGGACTCTCTCTCTCTCTTGCGCGCAGACGAACGGAAACGAGATCGGGGAGGCAAAGCCGAGTGTGGGCGGAAAGTCCGGTACGCGCGCTCGTCGTCGTTCGCGTTGTTCCAATGCCCCGTCGTTAGCGAAACTACACGCGGAGATGCTCGGACCTCGAATTACAGAGATTCCGATATGTTTCAAGCGCGCGCCTCGCCGACTTATATACTCGCGAGGAAATTACGAGAAGCTCGACATATATTGTAATTATTACGTCTCCGGTTATTATAGTTCTATTGATCGCCCGAGTTGTGTGTGTCTCGATTAAATACAACTACGCGCTCTTCTCGCAATTATCGTCTTGCGCATCTCAGCTACGACGTCCCCGGAATCTTGATAGTTCTCGAAGGCGCGAGGGGATGAACGTTTATATTACATCCAATTCGCGAACGCGCGAATCATCTCATCGTCTTCCGGATGTCTCGCGGAGAGAAACATTTAACTTGAACTTCTTAACGAGGATCTGAAGACAGGCGCGCGTTGTCGAGGCAGACGGAGCGGAAGATGGAAACGAGATGTCATCGGGGATGATGGCGAGAGAGATCAGAGAGGGAGGGGCGCCGAAGAAGAGAAGCCGCGAAGAAGAAAACGGTCGACCGGTTTATGAATTTCTAACTCTTAAAGGAGGATCTTTTGTCTTGTGCCGTTCGTTTTTGCGAGCGCGCGGCTCCGTCTCTCTCTCTCTTTCACGACGAGCGGAAACGCGGAAATTCAGGTTCGCGCGAAACAACCTTCAAGAATTTGACGTCAGGAGCAAGAAGTTTCGCCCCGGCGTCGAGAGTTTCGAATTAGAATAAGACTCCGGTAAACCGAGATACTTGGGGAATTTCGCGACATCGTTTGACACACATTTGCTAAACTCGCCTAAAGAGTTCCGCCTTCTTTGATCCTTCCAAACTTTGCTATCCGCGACTTATCATGTTTCCCCTTCTCTCTCTCTCTCTCTCTTTTCCTCTCTGCGAAAATAAATATTTAATAAATGTAACGACGTTTTACGAGACACGGTCGATTGTTTTTACGTTGAATGTTTGCGCACGTGCTTGTGTTGTATCTTTAAATATGAAACATAAAATTTGCTCATTTCTTTATGATCGAATATTCAATGATATCGTTTAACGAGAATTTGATGTGCGATTATACATCAGTGACTTGCCTACGAGTCGATTTTGCTCTCCGCCGTTTTGCTTTCTTTTTGCGAAACCGGTTGATTTTCGTTGATTGTATCAACGTAAACACCTGTATCGTTAACGTTCCTCTTCGATCTTCTCTTCCGACTGCCGATATGCAAATTCCTCGGGCTCCTTTACGGCGCGCGCGTGTGTGTATGTGAATCGGGAGATCATCGTCGCGATAATGCTGTTTGCTTTGCGCGGATCCGAGAAGTCCACGGCGAGGAATGACGAGTCACGGATAATTCAGGTTTTTGATTCTGATTGGCCATTGTGATCGGATATATATCGAATTATGTTTCCGAACGCGCTCCGAAGGCCGCTGGCCTTCGCACGTCAAATCGCGATAGACACGCGGTAGGGGATGCGAGTCGTCTTTTTTTTTTTTTATCCCTTCAAAGCGTTGATCCCACGATTCGCGCGTTACGTTCGAATCCGGGACGCGAGAGAGCGCGTATCTTGGCCGAGAAACCCGAGTCGAGGGGTTCGAGGAATCGCGCTGGTAACGACCAGAGAAAGGGGAGGAGATGAAGAACAACGTTTGCTAACAACGGCTCGTACGCATAACGTCGCGTTGTCGCTTAATGGAGTTAATCTCTCTCTCTCTCGGATCAGTCGGACGGGATACGACACGGGATTTCTCCGTGTCGTTTCTGGATGGAAGCTACGTGAACGTTCGTGGCGCGTTGAGGGTAGTCGGTCGACGTAATGTCAGGGGCGTAATCCCTTAATGGTAATCGACCGGTCGGTCTCCTCTTCTGACTTCGTGGAAACACTCTTTCGCGAGAATTTCGACGGCACTCTCACGCCGGGCGACTCTATTTAGCGAATGGCGTCGAATCTTCTCGCTGTTACGCGCCGTTGTTACACTAAAGCGGAAAGAGGGCGAATAAAAAAAAAAAAAAAAAAAAAAGCGCAAAAAAAAAAGTTTCGGAGAGGAACGGATATTTATTTTGGATTTTTTTATTCCCACAATTCAACACCACGACGAAGTCGAACTATATTAGCGCTGGACTTTGTTCGGGGAGAAACTTGCGCCGAAATTCGGTTACGGAAATATATATTCACCGAATTTCCCGGGTATAACACGGAGTTACCTCTGTTCTGGCTCTGTGTTTCCTCCGAATTGTCCATTTAGCGGAGATCCTATCCAATATTTGCAATGCGGCGTCAGTTTCAGAAGTGCCGATTGCTGTTCCCGATGAGAGATGGATTACATTAAAGAGAAAAGAGGAGGGGAGGGGAAAGCGAGTTAGGACGGAAAGGAGAGAGTTGACCAATGGTATTTCGTACCATTTTGGCAGTATTGAATATTCAACATCGGTATCCGGGGGCTCATGGTCCAATATGATATTTCGTCCAAACATCAGACTATATAGATTGATTGACACACGGTTCGTCGGAACGCGCGGCATACAATCTTTATGCGCATTATTCGATACGTTCAAATATCGAATTAAGAGACGAAATAATAATTACGAATTGTTGATAGTCTCCAAATAACAACATAATCAGAATAAAAAAAAAAGAAAACAATTTATTTTATGAAGCAAAAGCGAAGAATTTCGAGAGGTGAAACCTTCCGCGAATTTTCCCTAGAATTGAATTCTTCATCAGAGAGCGAATCACGGCTGATTACTTTTTCCACGAAGAAAATCTGACAACGTATCGACAGATTGATTGATGTGGTATAAATAAATTAGTCTTTTTACGGAGACACATAAATATGAAGAGAAAAAAAAAGACAAATTAATTAAATTCTTCAGAGTTTTATGTGAAATTATAGAGAGAGAGAGAGAGAGAAAGAGAAAAAGTAATCAATTTCTTTGGATCTAGATATCCCCGTGATCCATTAAGCCAACAGTTATCAGTCCGTCGGCGAAACGACGGACTCTCTCTGATTCACAATGCGTGAAGCTACTCTCTGACTGTTTACCTTCATTCAATTAAAGTAGCTTTCTACCAATCCCTTCTAGCAATCCCTTCCCCAAATGGAAACGTTTGTCCAAATTACACCGTGTTCTCTCTCTCTCTCTCTCATTGCGGTCAAATCCCGCGCTACATTCCGATTTTAGAGGTGCATTTAATGGCGCGCGCAGACGCTTAACAATCTTCATTTTAAAAACACGAAGCTCTTTTCTGTACAGTATAATACACGTATAGATAGAAAATCTCTCTCTCTTTCATGTATTGTACGTACGATATTTTTTTATTCATGTCCTACCGGAGCAGACATTCGTCACAATCTCCTCGCCTACGCGGAGAACAACGCGCGACCACGTTCGTTCTCGCTTTTTCCTCCCAGGGCGACGTTTCTCTCCTCCGCCCGTGTGTTTCTCTCTCCGTGAACACAATTCTACAATTGCACGACGCAAAACTGTATCTTATCACGCACGCGAGGCGAGTCTCCTCGCGCGACAAGATCGCCGTGGGCGGTACATTAGTACTTATCGGCGAGTTACTCCGCGACGGATCTCGAACTCGGGCTTCTCGAGCGATATCGCGCGCTCATGATTTACGCGCGGTCGCAAAAACGCGGTTGTATTTAATAATAAAATCAATTGTTTGAAAATCTCTAAACGATTAACCGTCAGTAGATATTTCCTCGAGATTGTCTGCAAGAGAAACCGACGGATAAATTGACGAAGTTCTATTTTTAGTCTTGAAACTTATGTGATTCGCGGTCCCTTTATCAAACGCGAAATGTGATTTCTCTTCGCGAGCAGAGATCCGAAATAACGAATGACTCACGGATCGTATCGCGACGGGCGCGCTAGGATTAAACGTTAAAAGGAACGGCAGCGCGCGGTTGAGAGTCGTAACTTGGCGATGATGGACACACCCACGTGTTGTGTCCTTTGTTCTCCGAGAAATCAACAACAATTTTTGTCTCGTTCAGACGCGCGGTGTCTGCAATAAACTTCCGACCTACAACGCCACATCTATTTTGTTTGTTGAAAAACCACTCAGCTGACAGGTGACAAGCAACAATTTTTCAAACAAACTTCGCGCGATTCATACAATTAATAATAAATTCTTCGAAGCGCGCATTATTATTTTCTCTTCTCGCTGACTTTTTTTTCCCCACAATAATAAAATTACTGCTCGGCGTAAGCGAAACGCTTCGCTTCTTTATTCAATTTGCGTCATTCGAGAGAGCAGTCGATTACTGAAGATTATTCAAGAAAAGCCGATTGTCCCGGTTATCGTCTCAAGGAGAGAGTGAATAAAGAGAAGGCGAAACGGTTTTAAGACCAAAAGCCGTCCGAAGAAACTCGTGATTCTGAAAAATGGTTCCGGCGTGCCCATCCAGCGAACGGGCGGGTTTCAATTAAACTTCCGAGAAACTTCTACTTTGTCAGATCGCTGGAGCACATAATGAAGATCCGATAATCGCGCCTCAGCGATAATCAGTTTATCGATAACCGATCTTTTCGACGAAATTTCGTGCGGATTCCCGTGGGCGGAAAATTTCACGAACGCGCGATATCGGCCCGCGCCGCGTTTCTATATTGCAAAATCGAATTTTTTTACATTGCTACTTTATCCGCGTGATTTCGTGTAAAAAATAAATGATATAAAGCATAGACCGGAAGCGTTCACGTAAAACGCAAATAAAAGTATTCAATTGTCGAACTACCAATTATTTAATGATCGAACTGCATGACAAACGCACCTTTCAAAAAGTTCACTCGCGCGAAATGTTTTACACTTGAAAACTGTAATTAATACTTTTCCAATGACGCGTGACGAATTATAGAGCAAATTAAATGGTGTAAGAGATACTCGCGATTGAAGTATTTTTTTTTTTTTTTTTTTTTTTTAAAAAAAGCATTCATTTTGCGCCCGCCAATCTCTCACCAGGACATTAAAAAGTTATTTTCCGATCTAATAGTGGCAGTAGTGGTGATTGTGCGACGACGCCAAGTGTCACTTTTAAAATTAATTTCAATTTAATATCGACGGAATATAAAATATGAACGTAAATTAAAATTTTCCGAGTGCGCCACGTTTATCTATCTAACCGGAAGCGCTTGTATTTTAACGCTTGCCGTTTCGCGCGTAATAAAAGATAACGCAAAAAGTGATATATAAAAAATTTCGCGTCGTAAATAATTCTCAAAGCTCCGCAAATACGCTCGTAAAATTCGCGCGTTGATATTAAAATACAACGAGCGATGTGGAAATAAATAATTTCGATTTATGACGTTCGAAAATTTACGTCGCTATAAGTGAAACGCGGTGGATCATTAAAAAAAATACGCGTGAATTGAGCTCTTCATCGCAGTTGTAATTCGCACAGTCTCGGAGTTGAAATTTTCGCTCTCCCTCTTCTCCCTGTGCCGATAATCTCCGCGCGCGCTGCCGATCTCGAAATTGCAAGAATATCGCTCGCGTCTCGTATCCCGCGTACATACAGACAGACACTGTTTGCTCTAAACGCGGCGTATTGCGGGAGAAACGAAGCGTGTGTGACTGACATCGGCGATGATATCGATCGAGTGCGCTTGCGTATGCTGTTCACGGGACTGCAAAAACATCCGCGCGGCGGATTAAAAGCCGGCGCGCGGTTGTCGATCCAGAAGTAATGGGAACGTTCGGGGCGCGTACATCTCGCGCACATGCGTTCCGTTTTAATTTCGCAGCGTGACGCACGATCATAACAAAGATGAATTCCTATATCAACGCGTGCGTTAGCTTCGTTTTGCAACGAAGCGATAAATTCCACACCACGTAGAAACATTATCCGATTTATTTCGATCGAATGTGCGTGACGTTCTTAATTGTGATTCCCAATTCGGAATTTCGTCGATATTCCGAGATCGCGCGCTCCTACGCTTCTCTCGCGTGGGGAGGACATTACCTTTCTCGAAGAACGGATCGTAAAGCACAGAAAGAGAAAGGTGGACACAATGGAATCCTTTGTCCGACCTAATAACGCAGGATATCGACGTATCCTTTATCCGACGATCGGGTCACGAATAGCCACGTCGCGATACAATAATACGGCCGATCGTTTTCGATACTGCAACGAAGAAAAGACCGAGAGGAAGGGTGGAGGCGCGGCCGAGAGGGGAGAGTATCGTCGGATGATTTAGCACGTTTTGTTGCGCGAAGAAAGAGAAACGACTTGTATGTCTTTTATGCGGAAAATATCCCTGCGTGTATTGTCGCGCGCACGCGGCGCGTCTGTTAAATGGCTGATTTAATTGCGGCTTGTGTGCGCGCGCGCGTTACTTCTCTCGCATCGATGCACGTTACGTTCGCGTGAAATTAAATTGCGCGCGCGCGCGCGCGTCTATTTTAACATTTATGCTCTTCACCGTCGAGAGCACGTAGGAAAACTTCAATATAACGCAACAGCTGCGCGCGCGCTGTGTGTTGAAAATGCAAACCTTGCGGGCGCAACGCCCTTTTTAGCCATGAATATACTTACGTGGCGGGTAACTCCATGGGCCGAGCTATAAAGCACGCGGGGAGAGAGAAAGAAAGAGAGAGAAAACCTAGAAAGAAGAAAACACGAGACGGGAAAGATAGAGGACTGTGAGGAAGAAACCGCGATATAAAACCGGCGGTGAAAGAGTTAAGTAAACTTCGAGAGTTTCTTCCTTTCCGAGTTTGGATACGGGGCGTTTTTGTTTTTCTTCCCGCTCGTGGGCAAACCATTAGCTCGCTCTCGCATCCCTTCTTCTTCGAATTCCGACCCGAATCCTCCGACGATTAATAAACGGAAACGTTTCAGACGTTCTTCTTTTGTGAGACGCGTCAAATTTTTTTCATCGTCTGTTGATACGTAATTGATATCTATTGATATGTAAATCTTGTTTTTTTTTTTTAAACAAGAGCCCGAGAGGGGAAGAGCCCGCCAGCGATGTTATTCTCGATTCGTACACGCGTTGAATATAAAATATTCAAAACGGCACAACACGGAGACCTGTGCAAATCTTTTATCCAACTTTAATACTAAATGGATAAGGTGAAAAATTAACGTTGATAAAATCGAATGGCACACAGGGTAGAGGAGCGGAAATGCCTGCGTTGAATTTTCTCGCTGAAATGGCGACAACCATTTCTCGATGCTGCGTGGAACGCAGACTGAGAGAGATATCGGAGAGACACGGTAGTTACGTTCGTAACTTCTCGGCGACGCACGGATATGTCAGGAAGAGATAAAGGAAGAGGAAGGAAATACATACACACTCTCACACACTTTCTCTCTCTCTCGTAATCCTTCGATATATCGCGGGAAGTGCTTGACTATCCCTTAAGTTAGTCGGCGTCGACAGCAATCGCGTGTGGAGTGCGTGGCGAAACCGACGCAAGGATTTATATCCTCCCTCCAATACGAAAGAGAAAAATACGCACACGGATCTCGAAATGCGTGTTGAAAGAACCGACACAGTGTATATATCCTCTTTCCCTGCCGCGTTTTCCCCCACATCTTTTCCTCATCCTCCGCGCGGATTTTCATCCCCTTTTCATTTCTCTCTCTCTCTCTCCGGTCAAATTATTCCTGATGAGAGTTGCCGGCGCGAGACCGCACTCGACGGCCGCACGAGATTAGCCTGACGTCGAAATTCGGCGGAACGCGCAAAGTATCATGTCCGATGTTGGTGGAAAGTTCTTGCGAAAGCCCCGTTTATTTCGGAATATAGAAAATGACTCATACTCTTGTAATTTTTTTTTAATTATTATTGGAAGTCATTAAATATCATAAATATATGTACATATAAATATATGTGTGTCAAGTTTCACTTAATAAAAGTAGAAAAAAAAAAATATACGTTATGTTACGCGTTTTGTTAAAAAATATAATTTAGCGGCGATAGAAATAAGAGAGGAATCACTTCGTATCATTGTCTTCGGAATCGTTTACGTTGAGTCCGAAATATCGCAGACGATATAATAAGCAATTAAAACACGAGCGGAAAAAACCACCGAAATCGAGAAAAGAACAATCGTCCGAGCCGCTACGTTTTATCGCGAATTTCGCCACGATTACGATCCCTCGTATCCTATCGCACGCACGCGAGCTGTTACGTCGTCGTTATTACCGCTGAGAATTTGCTTCCTCTCGCGCCCGGTGATTGAGTTACCTCTGAGATATACGGCGTGTTAGTTAACTGGCAAGCGCGCGCGCGCGCGCGTTCTCTCTTCTGCTAGATCCTAATCGGTTATCCAAGCGCGTGGACGTTATTAACTGCGAGAGCGATTCAAAGACGGATACTGATTAAAAGACCGAGATAAAAGCGGCCTAGACGGGCGCGCGTGCGCGCGGTAAAGTTACAAATTCTCCTTCAAGATTGCACGCGGTTATATTAGCCCCGCGGTTCACGGACTTTGTTTGCGCGGTGCTGCGTCAGCTTATCGACAAGCGCGATGACTTGCGCCGTTATTCGCGCAAAAGAGCGCGAGTTTGTGTTTCTTCGCGAAGTAGTTTCTCCTCTCATCCCCCGGCGCGCGTTTTGCTTCACCGACAACCATTTGACGTCTTCACACAGAGACACACACACGCTCGCTCCGAACGAGCAAGGAGATGGGTATCGGCGCGGAGAATATCGTCGCCTCTCGCGAACACATTGCGTTGCCGCGTCCCGACGCACATCCTTCTCGAGAACGAAGAAGAAACGCGCACACAGTAGGTTTCAACCGGGGAACCTCTTATCGGATCTCGCGAGCCGGGTGCGAGCCCGGAGGACGAGAAACGAGTCTTATCCCCCGCGCGAACAACCACATCTGTTTCCACTGTAGAATAAATTGCTTTTTTCCCCTCCCGAAGCGGCCATTAGAGCGGCCGCGATATATTTTTCCGAGCGCGCGCGCGACCCGATCTGTCGTTCGACTTTATTCTCGTTTTTTAAACCGCGCGACCGCGCGGAGAATATTTCCGTTTTTTTTTTTTTTTCAGAAAATGAGAGCGAACGTCGCAATCTGCGCTATTATATACATCGTAACGCGATATTCCGTCACAATTGTACGCGGGCGGACACATTTTTGTCTTTCACGCGGTCTTTCACACGCAAAGGGGTAAATCGCGCGGCTGAAATTGAGAGACAGTGCGACAAACGTCTTTCTAATTGCTGTTCAACGAATCAACACGATCTCGCGCGCACGATCGATTCCGGTTGGAAACGGGAATATTCACAAGGAAATCGTCGTTATTTTCTTTCGGGATGCCGAGCCGGCGGCGTCGTCGTGTCGCGGACACAACGGCCGAGATAACATCGGCCATTATCTCGCGCATCATTCATTATCCGCAGCGGGTGGATGTCTTTAGAGTCTCTCTCTTTGCAGTCGGCGCGACAGGTTTACGCGCGTGTCGTCCCGTAAACTAAGCCGGACGTGTATTCAGAAAGAGAGAAAGAGAAGGGAACGAAGGGATAAGAAACGACGGGGCCTAACTTTTCCCCGGGGGGATGACCTTCGCGACGGGGAGAAGAGGTCGTTCGGCGGCGAAGAATCGAGATACGATGATGGAGATGGTAAATTTCCTGGTGGTGCCGACTGGCCGCGAGTAGATGTTGGAATAAATCGCGTAATCAGCGTGAAATTGCCGAGTGTCATCGCAAATATGCGCACGCGACAATCGTATCGGGAAGCATCTCGGGAACTGCACGCAAAACCTATTTTTTTTTTTTTATACTAAGTTTTCTTCCGTGCAATTGTGTACTTAATAAAGCTATTGTTATTATATTCGCACAGTAAGAATTTATAAATAAATTTTCCTACAACGAAGATGAAAAAAAGAAGACCTCGCAAACGCTCGTGCAATACGCTACGTGTTTCGTTGTAAAACAATGGCGGAAGCCATTTCGTGAAACCGATGCATAAAACATTTCGCACGAAATATAAGCCGAAAAGACATCGGGAAAACAAACCAGAATAATTCTACTTTTTTT
>QVOA01000114.1:0-33126 GCA_014825685.1 Pseudomyrmex cubaensis
AAAAAAAAAAAAAAAAAAAAAAAAAAAAACAAAAACCGGTTCGTATTTCCGCTTGACCGTTCTCGATTGATCCGTTTTCGCGCGCGTAATATCTGTTAATATTGTAAAATAAATTTATTACACTCGCGCCTAGCCTCACTCTCTCTCTCTCTCTCTCTGGCGCGTTAGAAATAATATTTATAACGCGATATAACACGTACATAGTCGTATTATCTCTTTCTTGAATCCTGAGATAGAAAGTAAGCTCTTTTTATAACTCATCAAATTTTAGCGCGGGACGATCTTGTCTCTGTTCGATCTCTGTTCACACACGGGGGGTTGATTAACCGCGAGTATCGATTTGCGGACACGGGGGTTAAAAATAATCGAAGTAACGGGTTTTCTAGAAGGGATGTGTGTGGCGGATGTACAGAGAGAAGACAGAGAGAGAGAGAGAGAGAGAGAGAGAGAGAGAGAGAGAGAGAGAGAGCGGGGACGAAGTTGGCGAATCGTGAGGGCGACAACAAGACTGCGGGGATGGCGGTCGGTAAGGGTTAGACACAGGGATGGCTGCGCCAATATTGACTCCTTCTGAAAAGCAGAGACTCAGGCGGTGACACAAAGAGGGTGGCGCTACTTTACCTCGCCCTTTCTTGTACGCCCTACGCGCACTTTCGACATGGCTTCCGACCGGCTACTTCTGTCGCCATTAATCACTCCAAAGAGTTCAAAACGTTGTCGAAAAGATCCCTTTCGGAAAACAGGTCGATACAGTCAAACAAGAGACGATTTTATATATATATATATATCAGATAAAGAAATATAATTTTAAGAAGGAAAGAATTAATAAAAGAAGAATTTTTGAAAAATGTGTATTTTTATCTTAAATGATAAATAAGTAAAGAAAGAAATTTCATGTGACGTAGATTTTGTTCTCCGTGTTGTTAATAAAATTCCGCATAATTACAAATATAATTAATGGAAACGCTGTTCTGTAAAAAATTTTATTAGTATCTCTCGGATATTTAATTTTATATTGTATAATGTGCACGCGCCGCTGAATCCGATATACATGATTTATTAATATTAATCGATACTCAGCTTCATACTAATTACGACATATAGGATTTTAACTGCAGAGAAATATATTTTTCATCGCATTAATTGAAATCCCCCGTTCGTTCTCGATTAATTTATAATTTTAAACTCAGAACATTTTGTGCGTATTAGTTTCTATGTCGCAGTGGTATAAGTTTTATTATTACTACAATAAATTTTGAATTCAATGCGTGCGCATATATGACTCATTCAACACTCGCGATATCGATGGTTATGATTGACATGCGTTTTTTTTATATATTTTTTTTATTTTTTTTCTTTTATCTTTGCTCTCGTTCGCGCGTGAATTTTCGTGCGGGATATAAAGACGCGCTTTCGGGTCAAGCGGAAGGAGACACTCGTTCAAATCGTATAGCGCCGTCGACGTGGCCCCAAAATAGCCGCGAATACTGGTACCATTCCCTGGTTTACGGTTACAGCGGGCACGGTGTCTGGGCAGCGCGCTGCCCGTGTCTGTAACCAGAGAACCCATTTCAAACGCGCGCCGTCGTGTGTCGTGCGGCCGCCCGCCGCTGCCGTATCCGCTTCCGAGTTCTCGACTGTAAATGTCAAATCCCTCCGCGTTAATTAATCCCCTTCCTAAACTGCATTACATCATAATTAGAGCGAAATGAATTAAAAGGCGGATTAGCGCGAAATTTGCTCTGAAGCGAACGCGCTTGTTACGACAAAAACCAATTTCTTCTCGTTTTTTTTTTTTTTTTTGCAACTTTGTGAAAACATAGTTCGATAGACAAACAAATGTGAAATGAGACTCTCTAAAGTGTTACGAGTTAAGAACTTTAAAATATAAGAGTCAACATGTCGGTGTGTGAGATACTAAATGTAATTTTTATTGCACGAATTTATTAGCGCAAAATTAATTTTTTTTTAACTAGTAATAAAATTACTAGTTTTTTGACACGGAAAGCCGAAGATTCCAGATTCGACTCGTGGTGTTTTTTTCGCAATATAATTTGTAAAATTAATTGGGAAGGGAAAATCGGTATCTCATATACATAATGCAAATCAAGCATCCTATATGGATTTAAGAATTGAAAAATTCAATTCGAAAATAATGTGTAAGAATTTACATTCTTAAAATATAAATATATTTAATATATTTATATTCGCAAAACAGCGATCGGCTCTTATCACCGTTGTAATTTCATTACTAGTTTTAAACTGTACGAACTGTTACGAACCTTCAAATTCTTAATTCGTCAATTTTATTAAATAATTATAAAAATGTGTGCAAAGATTATTATTTTGCACGAATGATTCTTGACAAACGTCTTATAATTCTTGAATTCTTAGTTTATTAAATTATCGTTTTATACGAATTAATAAAGAATCATTTAGGCTCAGAAGTTTCTAACTAATAAATATATGAAATATAAATCCGGTCATATGAGCCGTTTGCAGGATGTTGTGCAGGAATATTCTTGTATATATATGTATGCATATATATATATATATATATATATATATATATATATATATGTATGTGTGTGTTTTCACCTGTAAATTTTTTACAAGTGATTTTTCGAATTGAAATTTCAAATTTCTTAAATTATATAGGATGCTAAATTTGCATCACGTATATGAGAGATTCCCGTATACCCCCCTAACTAATTTTTAAAATTATTGCGAAATATATCGTTTTATATTAAATTACATTGTTTTTATCGCAATAATTTCCATCTAATGATCGAAAGCTCTTTCGCTTCCGTTCTTCTGTGATATTTTTGAATTTTTTAATCTCGTTAATTTTTTATACACTGCCTGTGTTGTTTGGCCCGAATCCGCCGTCGTACACGCGCAGTTTTATGCATTCGTTTATATTTCCACATCGAGAGAACGTGTTTGGCGACGTTGTGCAACCGTCAAGAACGGGTCTCGCAGAAAAGAGACGGACAGACATGCACAAGAAACGGAGAGACTCGAGAAAATTGTTTTCGGATCATCGTGCGATTTTCCGCGACGACCGACGGTGCGTCACTTCCGTGTGCAGCAATTGGGCGCGGCTCAATTTCGTCAAGGTCGCGCCGACATTTGCTTTACGAGATGCAAAATATATCGCATTTGAAAATACAAAAATTCAAAATTCTCTCTTCTGCATTTCGAAATCTCCGCATAACGAAAATATGCCTCGACGCGTCCCTCTCCAGTATCTCAATGCGTATATCGAACACACTTACGTTGCATTCTGGGAATGCGTGCATGAATGAATTGCCCCTCTGTCCCCCACAGTTGTTCCGAACAAGAAGACGAAGAAGAAGAGGAGGAGGAGGAAGAGATCGACGAGCGCGAGGGATCGCAGAACGAAAAGGGGGCGAGAGACGCCGAGCGGTTCGTTCTTTTTCAACGGCAACGACGGGGACGAGGCGGGCCCTTTCGGCCCTCACATGCCCACATGTGTGGACCCTTCCCGCGAGCTGTCAGATTTGACGTGGTCTTCTTCAAAGCGGGTTTTCACGGAGAACGGGGGCCCCCTATCCCGCCTTTTTTCGTCCCCAAAAATGGCTGAGACGAGCCAACATGGCTGGTGTGTGTGCCTCGTCTTTTCTCTTTCTATCTCTCTTTCTCTTACTCTTTCTCTCTCTCTCCCCCACGTGTTTTTCCCTTTTTTTTCTTTCGTCGAAAAGACGTTCGAAAAGCATTGCGCATTCAGTGGCGCCTTTCAATATCCCCGACGCGAGTCCTTTGTGGCGGTTTGCGGTTGGACGTTGATCCTTTCCGATCAACGCGCGTCCTTCGGCCTCTATAAAATAAGAGAATAATCGCCTAATTTAGGCCGCTCGCCTATAAGCCTGAGGAATGATGAAATTCAGTATATAAAAAATCTCGTGCAGCACATCTCTTTTAAAGATGTAACTGTCACAGATCTCAACAAGTGATTGAAAAAATATTTTCGTAAATTAAATTCTTGGTATTTTGAAGGTCAAGGACTTGCGATTGGGAATCTCTTTTATACGGATTCCTTCCGGAATTAAATCCGTTTCACACGTGGTTTCCCGATACAACACGTACAAGCTGACGGGGAGATCCTCGTTCGCTCGTCATCTGACACACTTGCACGCTCCCTTCCCCGAAAACTACCGAACGCGGTATCTCGGGCAGGTACGACGTAATCCGGATTAAAGTGAGTCCCAAAACACCGAAAGCGTTTTAACGCCGCGGCGCGCGCGACGACGCGGAGAGGCCGCGAGCTGTGCTCGTCGCCTCTCGCTCTTTTCTACCTGCTGGGATCTCGTCGATCCGCCCGTAAATAACGACGCGCCTCCGATAGATCTATGGAAAACAGCGAGCTCTCGGAGGCCCGCGCGTCGGCCACCGCCGAGTATCCGACGACCACCACGATCGCTCCTCGGTGGCGTGTACGGATGAGGAGACAAGAGAAACAAAAAAACAAAGTACGTGAAACGAACGAGCTTTCATTTTTATCGATGTCTTCACGCCACGTGAAGCACAAAACACACACTGTTAGACGGTTCGTTCGGTTGAATTTGTATAACGTCGGTGTTTTCCAATCCCCCAGCAATTTTACGACGATATTGTCTCAAAAATATATTTGAGTTTGCGGAAATTACTTTATTGTTTCTAAGTAGAAAAATACCAAGAGTATAAGCTTTTTAATAAATTTTTATTCGTTTGTACAACAAGGTCTATCTCGTCTAAATTACTCGTCGCAGTAGGAACGCCCGAATTATGATATCAACATTGCGTCGCGCGTTATTCAATTCGCGAAGCTATCGATGCCAGAAATCGAGCGCTTATTACAAACACATTTAGCAGAATTTACGATCTGTTTTGAGATACACGCACACGCGCACTGGACACGCATACGCGCGAAACTGGCACTGGTCTTCTCGTTTTACGCGTGTTTGAATCGAATTTAGGCTCGCGTACGACAATTGGCGTCGCACAGATTTTCTGGCACAGTTTCTCCGTCGTGTCAAATCGCGACAATTGTGATAATAAACAAAATAACACGACACAAGTCATTCATCATCGAAATAATCGCCGAAGAGCAGCGTCATAACTCTTCGAGTATTATTGTGTTTACTTTGCATCTCCGAAAGATGAGACTTATTGTTTTCCAGTTTGTTATAAATCGCGCGAAACACATAAATAAATTATGAAAACAGACCGACAATCCGGAAGAAATATTCACTAATTTGTCGAGTTTGTTTTTTTTTTTTTTTATTTTTTTATTATAATCTTTCTAATAGTCTGCTTTAAATTTAGAATTACTTTTGTTCAAAGAAGATTCGATTATACGCGACTTTACATATTTGTATAGGACCTTTAAGGACGCGGACTATCGACTAGGTAGAATTTATGATAGAATTGGTAGCGAGCGAACTGAAAAGCAGTCAAAATTGTTTCGGTATAATTCTCGTGAATTTTCTCGGATTGATGATTTTTACGCGGACGGATCCCTGTATCCAGGCGCGAGAAATTCGCCGGGACGTTTTCACAGGACTCGCAGGAAGATCCCGCAGGTAAATGCCCGGGGCGAAAGGCGCGGAGTTTACAAACAAGCGAGGCTCGTACACGGCGGTGTGTATATACACGGTACGTTGCACCCCCATTATTTTAGACCGTGGAAACTCTCGTTCCCTATCTGTTTATGGAATCAGCTGCCAGTAACTTCCTCGACGCTCACCTGCCGCGCGCGAGGAGTGAGTTGAGGATGCATCCGCATACAATCTTCTCTCGAGAGATAGAGATAGAGAGAGAGAGAGAGAGAGAGAGGAGAGAAGGCTTCTCGGGAGAAAATCTGCCGCTTTTTTTTTCTATTTCTCTTTCCGCGCGGGCCGCCGACAAACGAACCACGGCCGATTTTCAATTTGCTCTACCCGGGGCCTCGGAGTTTGCCTTTCTGCCTTCTTCAGTGAGCTAAGTAATCCCGGAGGCGCTCGACGAGGTCTCTCTTCTCTTCAAGGGGGCGGGTTGCGCGGGTCGGAATGCGAAAAATAAATTTCAAGATCAAATTGAACTGACCGCAGACCCGTGAAATTTTCCCTTCGCTCAATTATATTTGTCTCTCGTGAAACATCCAAGTGTGGTCTATTTGTCCACGTTCTTTCGACGGAAAACCACAGAGAAAAAGAAACTCGCACACTCTGACCTCTGGCGAACAAACTTCGCTCCGAGACGCGCGAGACGATATCGCGGAGAGCGGAATAAAGCGCGTGACATCGCGCAGGGGCGACAGAACCGATATAATCCGATTTTACGAGGTGGGCCTCCGGCATGGAGAGAAAGAGAAATGTGAGAGAGAGAGAGAGAGAGAGAGAGAGAGAGAGAGAGAGAGAGAGAGAGAGAGAGAGAGAGGGTACTCCGCGCCGGGTCCCCGAAGCGATATAAACTTAGACGCGAATTAGCGAGGGTCGCGATAGCATCTCACTTGGTGCGTGTGCGACGATCGGGAATTTATCGAGAAATTAAATTAGGAATTATGCTAATACGCGGAGAGAGAGAGAGAGACGACGCCCTACATAGGCAACACACACGACGACGACGACGACGACGATGAAGCGCCTCACCAAAGTCGAGACCGCCGTGAATGAAGCTGCGCCGGACGGCGTCGCGTTTCCTCTCCGGTTTATTTATGCGTTATTCGCGCCATCCAATTAAAGGCGCCCTTCGCATGCGAAGGCTCGACGCGCCGGCGTAATTTGCTAGATCGACGACAACATCGCGTTATTTCCCAATCGCGTCTCCAAAATTTACATAACGGAAACTTTTTTTTTTCCGAAAGAGTGACACACACACCTTTGGAATTATATTTAAAAAAACTTGTTTATCTAGAGATGATTGTACATTTTAATCAGATAAAACACTCGTTAATCCGGACACATTTAATTAGCGAACAGCAATAAAAACCACTTAATTCAAATTTAAATTCACCGTGGAATTTAGTTGTTGTTTTAAAACATGGTAGTCTCGAAGTTAGCGTTCTCGATTTTACGACGCGGCCGTGTCTGTTTTAACGCGAGAGAGGAAGATAATGATCGGGCGGGAAGGCGCGCGCGACTAGTTTTATTAATCGACTAGTTCGTAAATAAGATTTACTTCGAAATTCCGTGTGTGCGCGTGTGTGCGTGTGTGACGATCGTCGAGATCGATTCATCCACTTTTTCGTGAGACAACGCACGTATGGGACACTGTCCGCCAGATAGAATCTCCTCGCATTCCCAACATTTTTTATAATCCTTGACGTTGATCTCGACGCAAACGGAATGCTCAAAAATGAAAAATCTACCTTGATGTTTCAACAGCGCGACGTGAACAAATACTTCGAACAAATTGTCTTATATGTTACAATATTCTACGCAGAAATAAAATTTTAGTATTTACAAATTATTTTATGTATGATTAAAACTGGCACATCAGCGTTTGTCGTTAAAACAAAACACTGAGAAAAAGCCAACAGAGATGCGATTGAAAAAGATTCGTGCGGGAAAATATTGGAGATAATAAATTGTGTGCACGGAGATAATTATTACTTATCTCCACGACGAGAGTTTAGATTCATCAAGCGTTCAAGAGATGTGTTCTCTCACTTTCTTCCTTCTCTCTTTTCTATCCACGTGATTTCTCAGGAGAAGAAAAATGGGAGGAAAAAGAAGGACAAGCGTCGATGCGGAGAGAGAGAGAGAGAGGGAGAGAGAGTATAGGTGTCATACAGCAAAACAGGACTTCGAAATAAATGTCCGTCGCGCGCGATGAGTCACAAATCCTAATGAAAATAATAATGCCCGAAAGATTCCCTTCTTTCGTGGTGCAACGCGGGACAAATTTATTGCGCGATCCACCGACGGATAAGACATACCTGGGGGACACCTCCGGTGTGTCCGGTTATGTAGGTTTCATCATGTAACGGGTGGCACGAGAGAAAATCAGTGTGTGATAAACACTCGAATTGCGTCTCTTAATTTATGCAATGATAGAAAACGAATGATAGAAAACGAAGGGTAATGACGTCTCTCGCACGAATACCGCGCGAATTGCGATTGATGTAAATAGAATTGAAAACACGTGGTCTCGCGAAGAAGTCGAGAAAGCGTTTTTTGGTTTTCCGTTGCGTTTCACGTGTAAAAAATATATTTCAAAATAAAAAAGATATTTTTGCTACTGGAAAGATTTGTTCTCTGCTATTTGAAGAATTAATTGAAAAAACGTTGTTATTTTTAATTTTCAAACGAATTTGATTTTTGTATACATAAGAAGATATCTATTTCTCTCTCGACAAGGATAAGTTTTGCATATTCGGAAATAAAATTTCAGCGAACACTTTAAGTTTCTTTCGACTTACCTCGAATAAATCTATCGAATTAAGCGATACTATTTTGTAATAGTAAACCGAATAATACTATAAAAGTAAAAATACTATAAAAAATATTGATTTTAACATTCGGATAAATGACAAGAAAGTTTTATTTTATCCATTTCCGATATTCACAAAACAATTCAAACGCGCTGAAGCGTGCTGGAAACACTTACGGAATGTATTTTGTGACGGAAGTGTCGTCTTTATTGTGTCGCCCTTTAACTTTTCCTCTTAGACTGCGACAATCAAAAATGACCTGGCGCCTTCTGTCGCCTTATCACACGATAATTTCCCTATCTCGAGACGAAAGACCGGTTCTCGAAAACACCCCGTAGACAAGTGTCGCAGCACTTGCCTCAAACGCGGTATCGCCAGTCTCACGTCTAAACGACTTGTAAAACAAGCGCTTAACGATTGCTGGTATCCACGAGCGAGAGAACGGATAAAGAGAGGAAGCAATCGGTTGAAAAGAGAGGAGAGGAAAGAAAAAGAGGTAAACGAAGGGAGAGGGGGGGCTTGGCCGTGGGCCCCGTGGATCCCACGTGCTTCGAGGAGGTCCAGGCCGCTAAATTGAGTTTACGAGACGCCAAAAGCGTCTCTCGCATCTTCTCTCTTCCTTTTTTCTTCTCTCTCTTCCTCTCTCTCTCTCTCTCTCTCTCACCTCTTTTTCCCCCTCGAGCCTTTTTGCTGCTTGCCTCTTTAGCCCTCACCTGGTCTCCATTCCCCGCGCACTCTCGGCGTGTATCCGCCCTTAATTCACAAGTACGGCGGGATGTACCATCTTCTCGGTACTTTACGCGCCGGTGCCGGTATTATCTTAGGCGATATTATTTCGATTCCCCAGCTTCGCGCCGATCGGCGTCGCTGGTTTTATCGCGCCTTGTGATGCGCCTTAACGCGACGCTTAATCACGCACCCCCGGGATGTCTTTATATAATGGAATGACGAAGATTATGTCTTTTTAGGGAGGCTTGCTTTAATCACTCGAATCGATATATTTTTATTCGATAGGGCAGAACTACTCTTCGGATATATAATCAAAAAACTTTTGATATATTTTTACATCAGTATTTTATCTCTTTTCGATCAAAGGATTTAATTTTTTTTGTGGTACAAAGTTTGACAAAAATTAAAGGAAGAAAGGAAGAAAAGACAAAGTGCGCGTAAAGATTATATTAGACGATACGCAATTACCATACAAATATGTACACGGCGTGTGATAAGGGCGCGCAATTAACATAACAATTTGCTTCGAGCCGGGTTTCGCGTACAGTGTGTTTCGCTTCTCGCGAACTTCTCCTACGTAAATCTCGACTCGGAAAGGGAAGCCGTTGTTTTTTTTTGTTTTGAAAGGTTGCTTTGCGGTTTCAGCGGCCAGAGGGAGGATAAAACTCACGGCGGGGGTCTCGGGGATTCCAGCAGCGAGAGCGGAGACGAGACCAAGCGGCAGTCCGCCGGTCAGCAGCAGCAGCAGCAGCAGCAGCAACCGCAGCAACCGTCCTCGTGCGCGGTTCAGCAGCAACAGCAACAACAGCAGCAGATGGTGGACCATCAGCAGACTTCCGGCATATATCAATTGCCACCCCCGGTCTCAGTTCCGAGTCCGCACTCGTACCATCAGGGACACGGCTCGTCCCTGAGCCATCCGCATATGCAGCACCACGACACAAGCAGCGAGAGCGGTGACAGCAAGAGAAACCTTCATCTCCAGCTGCAGCATCATCACCAGGTAGGCGCTCACAGCGCCCACGGACTGGTTCATCCCACGGCCACGCTGCCGCCACCACCGCCCAGCTGCGCTCAACAAAAGAGTCAGTTGGATTACATGCAGTACTACAGTCCACAGGTACAGTCCCATTTCTATTATTACTTTTTTAAACTTTTCAAACGGGAGTTTGTTCAAAAACCTTATTCCTGCTACAGAATGTTATCAAAATTGAAAAAAGAATTCAAGACATAAATATTGATACGTAGAGAAAATTCTGAAAATAAATTCCCAGAGACTGAAATTGTTCTTGAGAGGAAAAATGGCAGACAGAAAAACACGCAGATCGCCATTTTTTGTGACAGGATTACTTAATCGGCACGCCGACTTCCGCGGATTTGCAGAAGTCGTTGCCGCACACGGCGACGTCGATGCAGATGGGGGCGATTGCGCCCTCGATGGGCGGACTCAGCCCGATGGGGCCCTCGACGATGCTGTCCAACACTATGCAGAGCGTCAACACCATGAACACCATGTCGATGAACGGCATGAGCATGGGCGCGTATCAGAGCATGGGTTCAATGGGGATGTCGACGTCGCACGCGGGTTATCACAGCGGTCTCGTGCTAGGCGAGTACCATTCCTTGTGACCTTGGGCCCCAAGCACTCAGAGCAAGAGGAGCCAAGAGAAGACTTAAGTATGCATACCGGCGACGTGCGAAACGTTCCGATCGATTAAGGTATTCGAACCGTTTGTATCCGAGACCTGGATCGTCAATTAATTATTATTCTTGAAGAGAAAAACGGTTCATTAAACGTTCGAAAATTAAATCAACATTAAAAAAAAAAAAAACAAAAAATATCTGCCCTAGAATGCTTTTTCATCGCGATAATAATTTCTTGACGATTCAGTGACGTTCACGCAAATAAAGAAGAGTCTCCGCGTATGCATCGTTGCATCTCCCTGGAGCTTTTCTCGGTGGGTGTTCAGAGCGTATGAAAAGCGTCAAATAGTCTGTCAAACTGTCATCTGTCGCTCTCGGTGTCTTCAATAATTTTTATTCTCATTTAAAAATTTGTCTCTTATTTCTTAATTGAATAATATTTTGATTTAAAACAAAACTAATAGGATAGAGCGGGCCTAGTTTTTATTCTATTATTATGGGCCATTTTTTATTCAAACTGTCATAAATCTTTACATTATCAAGATAGACTACTGAAAATAGTTTAAAAAAACATATTTATCCAAATCTCAAGAAGTGGATACTTATAGACCTTTAAAATATTCTGTACATAGATAAAAATGTTGAATAAAAAGTTAGAGTGACTCAATGTGCTCTACTTATGAAACATGTTGGGCCACCTCGAGGGAACGAAAGTAAGTTGAGACAAAAATATAAGTGTCCAAAAATAAATTATATGATATTTTAAAAAACAATAACATTAGATTTATTGATCAAATCTTTATAAAGTTCTTATTTTTTATCTATAAAATACGTAATACTTGTATATAAAATACTTTATTTAACCAAAATTTCAATAAAACTAAAACTTCTACGTCGTATAATAAAAATTAAGGTAGTTATCGCACGACAGTCTCATTTCGAAAGTTTAAAAAACGCTCAAAAACAATTTTGGGTATAACAGAAATAAGAAAATCACAAAAAAGTGGTGTGTCAAAACTTTAGTGTATCGTGCGAGAAGCGACATTGTTGCCGCTGTTATTTGTCTAACTATGCTTTGTCAAAAAATATTACAATTTTTCCGCGGCTTTAACTCGACAACTAGACGGTCAATAATTCTAAACTTGTTTATAGTATTTTTTATTTTTTTTTATAGCATTTGTATGTCTATAATCTACCGCATTCTAGTTGTTTATTACTGTCGCAAGAATAGTCTAAAAGTTAAGGTTTGAAATATGCCTTTTTTAATAGGTCTTTGCGTATACCACTTGTAAAAAGTGTCATTTATAATGGCAATTATCTGAACTTTGAGACAGTCGAACTTTTATAAACGATACAAAGCCTTTCGTTTAATATGTTGTTTAAATTAAAAGAGTTGGCTAGTAATTCTACGCGATAACTACTTTAAATAGAAAATATATCGTGAGATTATTAACAATGTAATGGAAAATAAAAATTTATTAATAAAATTATAAGTAAAAACTTATTTTTATTTTAAGTAAAAATAAAAAGGCAATTTTTACAATCGGAAACAATTGAACTTTGGAATACGTGACTCAACTAGCTCTTATATCGATGTTGGCTGAAATATTTTTTACAACACTAAAAACTCGTAAATAAAATAGCAATATAAACACTAAAGTTACAAAATGACACTATGATTTGTATAAAAAAAAACTTTCCTAGTTTTTATTAGTCACTATAATTACCACGCAGATTAAAAATAACAAACATCAAATAATTTTATTTTTAGTGCAAAAAAACGTTTATGCTCGTTGACAACCGGACACAGACGGCGTATATACATATTACAGTCTCAGTCTCCACGCTTTTTTACGCAGGCATCAACATGTTCATAAGCATTTCAATTATTGTGATATTTGCAAGTTCCAACTTGCTTCAAGGTTCTAGTCCCGCTCTATCTTATTTTAAATTATGTTCGATTAAAATTTCTTAACTCTTCGTAATCAGACTTCAAAACTGACCTACGAGTTAGTCAGACCCGGGTCTGTAAGACTTACGCGACTTTAAGATCGAATATCTCTGCAAAAAATCAACATTTTTTCCATTTCTTTTTTTTAATCAAAAGTTTTAACACTTCTATTCGCGATAAAAAAAAAAAACAAATTGATAAAAATCTCTAGTAGTTTCGAAGATATAAGTGTTTAAAAACAACTACTTTTTTCTAGAAACATCGATGAGCAATTTTTGAGTGGGTCTGGGAGACCCATGTCTGACTACGAAGGATTAATTCTGAAATAAAACAAATATTACTTTCAATCAGATATGAAGATTCTTTGCATAGCTTCCCAAAATGTTACTTCTCACTCTTGAGAAAATCAAAAGACGCCGAAGCGGCAACGACGTTTCCGACGAGAGAGAGAGAGAGAGAGAGAGAGAGAGAGAGAAATAGCAAAAGACATATTAGCATTTTACTTTTCCAGTTCGTACACTCTTTGCGACGCGCCGGCCAAGACCGGCCTGTGTGTGTGTGTTTACCACTATTTCCATAAGTAAACAACGGGCGGAAGAAATTCCCGCCAGCTTTTCTGCTCCGTCATACAGCTCCGTGCATACTTGGCGCTGTGTTTCTTCCGTTTTTCTCCTGCTCGTCTCGCGGGAACAAACTACTGTACGAACAAAGAAAATCTGTTTTTTTTTTTTTTTTTGCAAGAGAACGCGACTCACACCTTCCCCCCCTTCTCACTTGATAGATTCGATCAGCTCAATAATTAATTAGCCGTAATCAATTATACGCTCCTCTCACATCGTACGCTTTTGTGTTGTCCTATATATGTACATATGTATAATACACGCATTCGACAATTTTATTGGTAAGTTGATCTTGTCTTCGTTCGCTGCCTACCGGGTGTTCCCGAATTATTATCATCTTGTCATTTGCGCTTCAAAGGTACGAACGGATCGAATACGTAACGTTGTTTTGATAAAAATAATTAAATAACAGATACAGATTTATTTTTTAAAAATTATCGAAGCACATTCTTTGCTAATCTTTTAATTAGATAATCTTTCTTTTCTCGTTTATATTTAACGTTTCTACGAACAATGGCACACACACATAAAAAAACTATTTATTTCTGATAAGATAATCTCGTGCGACGCACGATTGAATTTATTAAAGGCGGTTGTTGTAGACGAGTTTTGATACTTCGGGACGCACCGCGGTAGGCCGTGAGTTCGTCGCTTCATAAGGTAGTACGTAAGTTGTCATTTTCATTTGCAGTTCGTAGTCTGTACATAAACAAAAAAAAAGAATACATCTAAAGACACAGCGCGAGAGAAAAATGAATAAACGTAAAGCGAAAATGAGAAAAGAGAATGCGGGATAACAATAAAAAAATAAATAAAAATATTACGCGAGAAAACACGAAAAAAAGTAGAAAAGTCGAGATGAACTGTATATTATTATTATCATTATTATTACTATTCTTTTTCTTGTGATAAAAAAAGCGAGTTACACAGAATGTCGCGAATATTCCGTTTTTATAGCTGCGACATTGCCTTGTAGATTTTTATCATAGGACGCCGAAGGAGAGAAAGGATTTTTTCCTCACGAGAGAGAGAGAGAGAGAGAGAGAGAAAGTCCTTGGGACAAAACAGGGTAGGGAATAGAACGGATTAGGAAACGAGAGAAGTGAGTGATACACGTGGCGATTAATGTAATAGAAAATTAATAATATATACACAAATATCTTCACGATCCGTAGCGGAACGGACCGGCGGCGGCGTTACATTATTCATTTTGCATTTTTTCGCACACGTATCGTATATTTAGTAATCGTTACAACAGTAATATAATTACGTTCAAAATTGATCCGAAATGTATTTGTTTAAAAACTTGCGAGAAATACACAAACTAAATTCTCTAGCGGAATTTAGTTTAGACACGGAATTTTGAACACAATAGATTTCACGAACGGGATCTTGAAATTATTGTGATAAATTTTGTTTACCACAGAATTGCTTGAAAGAATCGGTCCTTTCAAAAAAACAAAGCTCAATTTTAAAGTCAATCTCGCTCTAAGTCGTGCGTCTTTATTAATTAAATTATATTAAGTATAAAGATGGCTACGTATTTTTGTTCGTCGATAATCAAATCACGGAATTAGCGATCTATGTTTTGCAACTCACGCGTTCACAACAGAATGCAATAGTTTTTAATCAGTTTCTACGTTATAGTTTCTCACACACAGGCTATAAACATTATACGCTTTTCCACGCAGGTTATATTTACAAACACTGGAACCAGATATCGTTTTTTTATATTTTTTCGCACTTGAAATATCGTCTGAGAGCATCTCTACGTGACATATAAAAAGATGCACAAACAAGAAACTTTCAAACGTGTGTTTTTTCCAGTTTCTTTGAGTTTCTGAGATAATCTTCCCGAGCGAAGCTTTAATCGTAATGACATTACGTATGAAATTTCGTACAAAAAAAGAAAACGAACGCTGCGATTCGACCAAAGCTAAAGAATTAATTTCTACGAATATAATAAGACGTTTTAATCGTATTACGATGACTCCTGCACAAATTAAATTACGCACTCGCACGTAAAAAAAAAAAAAAAAAAAAAAAAGAGAGAGAGAGAGAGAGAGAGAAAGAAAGAGAGAGAAAGTGTCGCGAGATGAAGAGCGAATGAATGAAAAGGGAAACCGCGCGTGCGTCGCAAGGACGATTTATTAATGATCATCATTCTGGTCCTCTCCAGTTCTCATTCGTGTATTTTAGCAGACAAGCCTAACGTTGCACAACTAACTAAGACAAATTGCCGAGAAAGAACACGAGTGCGATTACAAGTACGACGTATGTGTGTGTGCGTGTGTATGTACTTCGTGAATGAACTGTACATGTGAACGTGTGTGTGTATGTGTGTGTGTATGTGTGACGACGATGCGCAAGTAGACATAAGAGATCATGATGTACGATCGAACTGTAATCGAGTAAAGTTGATGTTATTTAAAGTAAGATGCCAATATTAATCTGCGTTCACACGTCCTTCTCCCGTGCTTTCCGTTAATTATTTTGCTTTTTAGATGAATCAGCCGAGACGGTAAGTATAAGCATGTTCGGATATTACTACACAATTGAGTGAGAAAAAAGAAACAGCTAAATTCGCGGAACAACAAACAATTAAAATTGAATCTTGTTGCATTTGCAACGAGCAGTAATAAATAATAAACACGTTTCATTGAAATACAAAGCCATTATTTCGTTAAAAGTAGAATAAATTCTCCGCAATTTTCGACAGAGAGAATAAAACAATGACTTGTGAATTCATATAATGTCAATTTATATAATTTTCATTAAAAAATTATTTTCATATGTGTCAAGGCGTAAAATGGCTCGAAAATTACAAAACAATTTCATTTCGAATAAAACATCGAAATAATTTCGCTAATTGGACTTTTATATTCGTGAAGCTGTTATACATCATATGTACATGTGTATGTTTTTTTTACGTTATATATGTGTATACACATGTATGCAGCGAAGAAACTCGTCAAAATTGATTTTTAATGCGAGACGCCGGAATAACGTCGAATAAAAAATGTTAAATGGAACTTTTGTCGAGTGATGTTGTCGAAAATCGGCGCGCTGCAGTTGGGCAATCGTAACGAGACGATCCGTAAGAGCGCGATGTGAAAAAGGCAAGTGTCTGGGATCGTTTTCCCCTTCGCTGTTGGCGCAGCGCGCTAACAAGTAGCCATTGTGAGCCCCGTGTCAAGATGCTACTTGACAGTATACTCTGCGGACCCTCTTCAGGGCCCGTGCGCTTCTCTCTCTTTTTCTCTCATCCCCGTTCTGTTCCACGCACACACACACACACACACACACACACACACTAACAGACACACAGCACCACGGCGCGTCTCTGTGGGGTCCGCGCGCTTAACTTTACGATCTCCGAAAAATCCCTTCGGAGCAGCTTAGGGCCCCGTCGCGCGCGGCTAATAGAACCGAAATTATAACAGGCCGATGAGCATGCGTCGACTGCTCTTATTCCGCCTCGCTGCCGGACACAACTCGTGAAAGGGAGGAAGAATGAGAAATCAAACGCAAAGAAACCGTGAAAAATTTTATTCCGCCAGACAGCTTTATTCACGGTCTTGTTGAGGTGATGATTTATCAGTGATTGAGGGAAACGTGCGACTTGCCTTGTCGTTCTGTATCGCCGAGATATAAATGTCTGATATGATGTAATAGACTTTCACGAAAAAAATTCAGATTGATATGATGTTCTCTGTAACAAATACAAATCAATTGCGGATTATTACGGAAGACGCGTTTAAATAAAAACGTCGTAAACGTAACGCGCATGCGATTCCGTTGCAATTACATTATATTCGACGAAATCACTCGGAGGGTGATCGTCTTCGTGATAAGAAAAGAATTGAGTACAAAAGGAGCTTCCACTCACGTGAAGAAGCCAGATGCTCTCTTTCAGGCACGAAGAGAGAACGTCGAGGGGGGATATTATCCCGACTGCACCGGTAAATATATCGAACACAAAGAGAAGAAGATCGACGATTTTATCTGTCATCGCGATCGTTGATAAACCTAATAGCGGGTCGAAGGACGGTCGTTTTGAAATAATTACCGGTTCATATCCAGCGCCGATCTTTCCGGGTTTCGTTCGGAGATAGATCGCGGGATCAAAGAACGATGTTCTTTCTCTCCTCTGCCGCTTTTGTTTCCTTTTTTTGCGAAACTGTTATAAAAAATATAGAGGTTGTTGCGTTGGCCGTTAAATCGAGAAAAGATAGTCGAAAATTAAAGTTATTATTAATATTATTTTATTTTTTTTTTTTTTATAAAGAACGCGATTGGTTCTGAAGCAATTTTTTCCTCTTCTCTAGAAAAAGAATTTCTATAGACATTTTATGATGCTACAAATATTTTAAGAAGAAGGATTAGAGTTGACGCAAATGCGTAGACGCGTAATATTATTCGAGCAAAAATTATATAATTTTAAATCGATTTAAAAAACCTTTTTATATTATTATCTTAATTTCTCAAATTCTGACGTAAGTGTTCACGGAAAGGCGCGAAACCCACGACCCGTACGCACCATTTTTAACCTTCTGGCGCAATTCCCGTTATCCATGTACGGTGAATAATAAGTTTAATACCGTTACAATGCCGATCATTACGCGCCGGTAATGACGGTGCATTCAAGCACGAAGCGAACTGCAACCCACCACCGGCCTTTACCTCGCATCTGCCGAATTGCAACAATGGCCGTGCATCGCGCCACCCCACGAAGTTTCGTGCAATATGCAGCGAATTTTATTTTTGAAGAAAAGAGAAGGTTCAATAAAAAAAAAAAAAAAAAAAAAAAAAAAAAAAAAAAAAAAATTCTCAGAGTAAAATAAAGTATCATAAAATATATAATTAGTATATTCTTGTATATCATTGATTAGATATTTCTAGAGAGTTAACCAATTATAAAAAAATTCTATCAAAGTTTTTCGTGCCAGATCTTTCGCGCTGTAAATAAAAAAGTCCTTGAGACATTTTTAGCGCGACACGTGGAGGCAAGTCTATGGATTACCGACGCGCGTATAAATTCATTAAATGCGCCACTTAGGGGGCGAACGATGTAAATTACGATGTACGGTTACGCTTAGGTTTAGACAAGCGCGCGCGCGCGCGCGCGGACGAGCGACGAGGCGATTTCGAAGGGGGAAATATTTATGGGCAGACCGGCTGAAATTAATTTATGCAGCCGCATAGGCTGCCACGTAATTTATTCGCGGAGCTCGCGACGATCACTCTCCTCGCGGGCTTTTGTGCGGTAAGGAAATCCCGGGCCATTAGAAACGAGCACGAAGGGCCTCCGCGTCGATCCTTCTTCGGGTTCTCTCTTCCGAGAGTGTTGCCCGATCGTTGTTTCGCGGCCACGACTCTGTCGAGAAATCGGCCAACAATGTCATGGAAAAATAAACTCCGGCTTGAACGCGGAAGTTGAAGAAAGTGAAATCGTCGTCAAATTCTGCATGTAATAAAATAACGTCATAATAACTTGATGTATTTAAGAAGCACTTTGATTGTTTATATTTTTTTATGTGTTATATAAAAAATTACTTTTATTTTATTTTGTTTTATTTCTTTCGCCGCAGAAACAGTTTTTACGGTTTCTGTGAAGTTTTAGAGTTTTCGTTTTCAGACTCGTAAGATCTTGAAGCTCTCGGAATAGAGCGCGCATTGCGCATCTTCACGACAGCAGCAGCCGCGTTTCCATCGTCGAGGAGCGCAGATCCAGGAAGGCATGAGGAGCAGCAGCAGCAGCAGCAGCAGCAGCAGCGCGCGGCTGAAACAAGAGGGATATCGTCCCGTGGAAGATCCGAGGCAAGGATCTCGCGGCGAGATCTGCGGTGCGCACACCGCGCGTTATGATTTGTGAGCGTCCAGATCGTGATCCCGTCCGGCCGGCGCGATGGTGAAGGTGGTGGTGCGAGAGAAAGGCACCCACGCTTTCCAGGAACCGTCCGCGCGCGTCGTTCGCGTCCGCGCGCGACGAAGGAAGAAGGTCGTCGCCGTGGAGAGATCAGTCAGTCCAGATTACGCCGAGGGTGTAATGGACGGACTAATTTGTGAAATTTAAATTCCGTCCCCGACGTTTTACCGCAAGACGAGGCGAGATAAATCGCGACGATCTCCCCGCCCTCTCGCGGGAAGCGCGATCCGCACGGCGAATCTTTCTGGAAAATCGTAGGTGGAGTCGTTTTCATGGGTGGCGTGGATGAACGCGCGCGTTGCGAAAATAATTCCCGCCGAGATTAGGATCGCCTTGATAAGACGAGTCTCTCTCCGGGAGGAACGCGTTAGGACTAGACTTTTATGTCCTGTTATTCTCGGGATCTCTACATAACAAAAACGGTTATTTTTTTTTTTTTTTTTTTTTTTTTTTTTAATTGATTTACAGACAATTTCTTCGATTATACGCACATACGTTTCTCTCGCTTGTCGATAAAGGAAATGGAGATACCTAACTTTTCAGTTAAAATACAACGGGAGAGGAAGCGAGAGAATCACGAAAGATCAAGAGAAACGAAGACGCGGAGATAATGAGCGAGAGACGTAGCGGTCTATAAGCGGTGGCGGATTAGATGCAGCTTCGTTCTCTCTGTACGGCGAGAACGCGGGGCCCTATTGTCGGGTTCGCATAATACGGTTATGATTTAGTTTAGGACGTGAGGATGCGAGCGAACGAATGAACGAACGAACGCGGGGGGACCGACTGGGGTCTGTACTGGATGGAAAAGGGAAGGCGGGCACGAGGGGAGAGGGCTATTGGTGTCAGATTACGCCCGGGGTCCGGGCCCCGTCTGGAACATCGCATCCACACGTTCGCGTATAAGGACTCACACGCGGAGCCCTCGCACGCAGAAGCGCGTGTGCGTGCTGCGTGTACGTACGCTCTCCACCTTGTTTTCTCTCTCAGAAAAAGACTGTCCCCCACTTTTCCCACTTCCTCTTTTTTCCTTTCTCCTTTTTTTTTCTTTTCTCTTTCGCGCGCTTTTCTTCGTATCGGACATTTTGAAGCATCTCTGATTGCTGAGGGAACGCAGTTGTCGACGAGGATGAATGTATATCCCAGAACACCAGCGCGTTCATTCAGAACTTTATGCCCTCGCGGGACCAACAAACGCGTCCGCGAGTAACATCTCGGAAGTGTCACGGCCACAAAAGGGGTAATCCGCCATCTTTCGGCGGCGGATTCTTCTTTCTCGAGCGCGCGGGTTCCGCGAACCTCGCGAATTATGAATACGATTATCTCGGACGTGCTCTTGACGGGAAAAGAGAGAGAAAGAGAGAGTCGGGACCTGCGTGTCCCCCGGAGGTGTCACCTTACACCCTTTTCCCGCCCTCACATCGAGTCCGGACTTGGCGCCCCCCGACATTGTCCTCCGTAACCGAATCTCACGAATACTTGTACCTATTCCTCCTATCGCGAAGGTCGACGATAAATAACGGCTTTACTTCATCGCCTTTAAGTATCACGCCGATTTCAATTCGCGAGTTAAAGTGAGAATTGTCTTGCAATAGATAAAAGAGATTGAAGGCGGTATAAAAATTTTTTCAGGCTCCGCAGTTCCAATGTATTTTTTTTTTTTTTTCAGCAAAACGTCTTTGTTTCGCAATGCAACGATGCAGTACAAAGTCCTTTTTTAAAATAAAATTGTCACTTATATTCGTAAAAAATATTTATTACATACCGATTTCGCGCAATCGTTAATCGGCAGCCGTAAAACCAGTTCCACCCTCCCTATATATTGCCCCACAAAACTCGCGGGTTGAAAACGCCAACCCACTAAACATATGTCGAACATCTCGGGAACCCTCCGAACAATGACACCCGTATTTCTCCGCTCGGGGATTGGTCGGACGATCCGTCCAATGGGGTTTTCGTAGACATCCTTCGGGGGAATTGACAGCTTCATGGGGTAGAGAGTCTATAGGATTAGGTAACGCGGTGACGCAGACGTAACGTCATTACAACAAATTGCGACCCTCTTATGGGATAAGCGTCGAAAACAGTTGAAGAACATCGAGTTAATACGATCCAGAACGTAGCAATACACTGCGCGCGAAAGAACATAATCGCAATCTTTGACTGTTACTTGATCTCACAAAACATACGAGATAAATTTTTATTCGTGAAAACTTCATTACCGCTAATTTTACTATTCCGGAAACTTTTTGATACTCAACGGGAGTTACGTTGATAAAAGTCTGAGAGAAATTAACGTTCGTCCCGCTGCTCCCAGAGGTGATTTAGCCGTAGCTACGATACGGGACAGTATCTCACCCTTATCTGCCATCTGTATACAGCACGTCGTCGGAATTCGATTCATAAACGTCCAAACAACACGACTGTTTACGCTGTTCGCACCTCCATTGTCGCCTGTCGATTTTCGGGACGCGATACGACCTGTCGCTCCGTCGATCGTTTCGCACCCCGGGACACAATAAATATATCCATCTCTCTCTCCTCGAGTGTAATGCGCGAAAGGGCCCGCGCGGTCGAGACGAGCGAGCTCTCTCGTATCTGCCGATACGATCGGTAGTTACTTAGCACTTCCACGACGCCTGATGCTTCGATGCTTATCGAATCGGCCCTCGCTCCGTTGCCACCCCTCATAGAATTTATTGCTGGCCCCTGCGGAAAAGAGGCTGACGGCCCATCTGCATCTCCTGCGCGAGATGCCTTCGATCCTACCTCTTTCTCGTTGGCGGTGAGACCAGTCGCTATTATATCCCCTTCGCGAGAAACTCGCAGAAACGAGCTGCAGTCCGCGGAGAATTGAAAACGTCGCGCATGAAATTAAATTGTTATCTTGGAAGGCAAAGGGAGATTAAACATTCGGAATGCTTCAAATTTTGTAGATAATTTTACTTTTTAAATAAGCAGGCGACGTGAATTGAAATAAAGTTTAAAATCTAGGAAACTATACTATCTTTTAACTCTTCGTGAACTGATTTCCAAAACATCCTACTAGTTGGACTGGATCTGCGAGACCCACGCGATTTTAAAATCAAACATTTCCGCGAAGAATCAGTAATTTTTCAATTTTTATTTATTTTTTTTTTAATCAAAAATTTGAACAATTCTGTGTCGATAAAAAAAACAAATTGAAAAAATCTCTAGTAGTGTCAAAGATATAAGTTTTTAAAAAAACTAATTATTAATTATTAATTACTTTAATTAGAGACACCGGTTTGAAATTTTTGGGTGGGTCTGAGAGACCCGTGTCATGAAGAATTAATTTACAAGACGTTGTTGCATTTATGAATTGCAACGTGGAATTGAAAGTTTACGAAACATTCGAAAAGATTCTTAAAGAGAATCGAACTTTCCTCTCTCTAAGAAATTTCGAAAGTCGAGATGTGACGACGAAACGGAAGTTTATTCGGAAGAGTCGAAGAGTTTGTTTCTCGAGGAATTACACGCGTGTGCTTACGCACGCGACACTCGCGCGACCTACCCCACCGAGAATCGTGTTTCAATACAGAAACCGAAAACCATATCATTACGTAGAAGCTCCGTTTCGTCGGCCGCGAGACGCGCGCTCGCGCCGGTGTGTGTTGCCCGCGCTTTGTCAAGAACCGCATGTCATTTCAGCGAGAGCAATTTAATTCGTGCGTTTCAATTCGCAAATTGTTTTCGCGTGGTTTGTAAGAAGAGAGAGAGAAAGAGAGAGAAGGAGAGAAAGCTATCATTTTATGCTTGTTTCGTACGGGCCGATTCCTCGACTTTCATTAAATCCTTTCCACGTGCCGTTTCATTGACGAAGGCGAACACGATCGCGCTGTTTAACTCAAATTGACACAAAATGATTAATTAAACGATTAATTAAGACTCTTAGAAGTGCGAACTTAAACATCAATTGACGTAATTCGAAAATTATTTCTCAGATGTTCAATTTGTTAAACTAAACGCAATTAATTAATAAAGAGTAAAATTCTCTTTGGCTAATAACTCGCTAACTGCATATCATTCACCTCTTTTGTCTTTGGAGGATAATCGTTTCTGAATATGCGTTGTTGCAAAATGAAGAATTGCTTTTGTTCTTCAAACGCCGTTCTATTTACATATTCTCTACGTAAATATCTTTTACGTAGAGAATATGTTCGACCTGGCGGAAGTTTTAAAATTCTCCGAACTCGCATCGGATTCGCGAACGAATCTTGCGGGAGCCCTGGTGTTCGCGCGAAACGAGGCGCGAGGTTCGGTCGCTTCGTCAAACGACGAACGACGCAACGACGACGTCGTCGGACGGAGGAAGTGAAGTCGCGCGCGGAGGGTTGGCGACAAGTTAAAGTATTAAGTAGCCCGTCGCTGCGTCCGCTGTCAGTCTCCGCTCTAATTAATCGTAATTGACGGCCGCGCGAAGCCTCGCACATTGCTCGCAGCGCGCCTCGTCGCACGCCGAGCTGCATAATCATCCAAAGAGCGGGCTGCCTCTTCCGTTTCTGTCCGCAGAAATCTGTCGATGGAATTTCACTCCGCGGGATCCGCACTTGCTCATTCGCGCAATACACCATGTGTGGCTCATCGAAATTGCGTTATCTCCTCGTCGTCGGTCAGGGATATCAATCGCATTGATACGCACACAAAGTCTCTGAATAAAATAATTTTTTTTCTGACATTTTCAAGATTCCTCTATCACACTAAATTTCTTTTCTCTGATATTTCAAGACACAAATTTTTGGATTTCGCGTTTTATGTTCGGCTCGAATTGAGGTTTGACGTTAAAAGCGGCGGAAATTCGTAATACGAACCGTTATTTGTCGCGTGTGTTTTAATGACTCGCGCACAACATGACACACGCACCGACCGGGACGGTATTTACTCGCGCGACGAAAATAAATAAAAGTCAACGATAAACATTTATCCCGCCCTACGCGGCAGATATAATTAGATAATTATAGGTGTAAAGTATCGGTTATAATATAATGACTGCGATCGTGTTCGCGAGTTCGATGACGACGAACGATGATGGGGCGGGCGTCATGTCACATGCAAACGTGAAATCAGTTAATTATAATAATGACACAAACATCGCGCGATACACGAGGCGACGTGTATCATTAACTGCGAAACGGTGAGTGGCGGAGAAGAGACCGCGTGGAATCAGCTTCCGCGTGCGCGTAGGTCGAGATTATAAATGCACAAAAATGTGGAAAACGCGTCGAAAATTCGATTGTCTAATTATAGCCGATAAACGGCAAAGATAACGCAGACTCGCCGACGCGCACAGAAGACATAAAGAGTTGCGCAACCGGGAGGTTCGCGACCAATTTGCATGATTAGTTCACCCAGTTTTTTCTTGTCTCTCTTCTTCCCTCCTAGTTTGCGGCCTGTCCACGCACCAGATACTGGATTCTCACGGTACGTACGCCAATTGGAGTCAACTCATCTAAATGTACCCGGGCTATACCCGCTATTACAGAGACGCCCGAGGCCCATTATGTAACGCGGGCGACGTGTGTTGCCCCGCATTCGCCAATTGGCCGAATGCTCGCGCGCCGGGCCTCTTTTTTTCTAGCGCGCGAATGTCCCACTTTAGAAATATATGAACGGGGTCTCTCTCTTTGCAAATGTCCTAAAAATATCTCGGATGATAACGCAGTTACTGGTAAATGATTATGAGAATGATCGAAAATAGTGCGCGAAGCGCTCTTTTTTTGGATTATATTAAATCAAAAGTTCTTTTTCTATAATTGAGAAAACTTGCAAATTCTGATGTAATTCTATATTCAGATTTTCTTCTTCAATATTTTTTGCAACGGAGAGAGAAGCCTAAAGAGAAGAATAGGATCGCGAGATTAACGCGACTCGCTGTAGTCGCTGGATTAATAAAGATTTATTGCTCAATAAAGACAAGATGACAGAAAAGTCGCGCGCACGACGGAAAATCTTGAGGTTCGCGAATTCGACTGATTGTTCTCGTTTCCAAGTCCACCTCGCTAATAGAGCCATTGTCTAGGTCCGGTTAGGCACGTCTAAAAGACCTAATGACTGTTTCCTAGAGAGACGCGCCGGTCCGAATACAGAGCGGCGAATTAGAATAATTCGTTCCGTCTGGCTGCGTCATGTGTGTCGCGTAAAATCGTCGTCGTCGTCGTCGTCTGTCGATTTCTCCTCCTCCCGGCTACCTCGAATCTTCAATTAGCGCACCAATTTGTTTCGCATCTCTCGCTCTTGTTTATTAATATACACGCTTCAACATAAATATTCTTCAATCGGCGCACAGCATTCCATTCGAAATAACAACATGATAATAATATTTCATTATGTATCATTAATGTGTATTCTAATAATAATCAAGTAAATACATTTACGTTACGATATATCGCGTACGCGCTCTCTGCTGTATATATTAAAAATGATTGCGCCGCGGGAACAACAATCTGAATCCCGGTAGACAAAATATGAATTTCCGAAGGAGGAACGAAGTCGCTTGCGCGCGCTCTCTCTCTCTCTCTCTCTCTCTCTCTCTCTCTCTCTTTCTCGTTCCACGGACAGAAAAATCCTTCACCCATTACGCGCTAGGAAGGAAATCGTTTTTTCTGCGTTGCCGCAATTTGCCATGTAAATTCGATCGCAACATGATTACACGCCTTGGCAAACTATAACCGGGGCTTGCCCCGTCGTCGAGAAGCCTAGACGTCGTTCCGTTCTTGATCGATCTTGATCGATCTTTTCGATACGCATACAGATATAGATCCCGGCCAGATAGATCGTGCCAGATGGCCTATGGGACGAGCCGGGACCATTATGCGGCCGTCCGAGAATTCGTAATGAAATTAGAAATTAAAAAAGAGAAGGGGAGAGGGGAAAGCGGGGATCTTTCTCTCTCTTTCTCTCTCTCTCTCTCTCTCTCTCAGAGTCGGGTTTTCCTGGAACTTCTTGATCGTTTTCTCGTGAACGAGGAGAGGCTTCGATAATGGATAATCCTTCCTTGAAAAACCGGCGAACTTGCCGAAGAGAAACGCAGGAGATCCCGTGGATTCTTATCAGTTTGAATTTATCGAACAGTCCGTTTATACAGTTGAACACGAATATGATAACGTAACGAGGAACACAGTGTGTTGTTACTCGCTCGGAAAATTATTTCTATACGAGGGCTCGCCTCTCTTATCTGCGTTTATAAATAATCCGAGATAAACGTCTCCAAGAATTAAAGATAGGAGACTGAAATTCCTAGAGAGAGACAGGAAGTTCAGATAAACTTTTAATGACCTTTATGACGCATTGCAGCGCCACATCGGGTCGTCCCCCGGAATATTCGAGTGTCAAAAGACACGCGCAACTTTTACAAAGCCACATCGTGCATTACTACTATGCCGAGTAAAACAAATCGTCCCGTTCTCGGTCGTCACATAGGCCGCAAGCAAGCAAAGAGTGTCAGCCGCAACGAGAGAGAGAGGGGAGGAGAGGGAAAAAGGCGAAGGCGGAGGAGGACGCGTACAAGGGCCCTGGTGGAGCGGCACAAAGTTGTGTCGTACGAGACACATCGATATATATACATAACGTAGCTCGTGTTCGGTCACCCGTTAAGAAGGAAGCTCGTGAGGTCCGCGATGTCGAAGATAAGGCAGACGGCGGTGCGTGTCTCCCCTCCCCTTCGTGTCCATAGGACCCAAGTTTGGGGACCGACGAAGCGCGGGGTCCCCTCACGTAATCCACGAGGTACGTCGCGACGAATTTGTTCGCTTGCCCAATGAGCCGTAATGCGCCCCCTGTGCACTCTCTTTCTCTCTCTCTCTTCTTCTCTTTCTCACTTTCTTCTTCCCGTGTCTCCCCTGCATGTATGTGTACCGTCACGTCTTTCCACGTCACGGTGAAGAAGCCGTGAAACTGGGTCCGCGCTTCAAAATGGCTACCGTCCGAATCCGACCGCGAAACTATAAGAAAAATCGATCGCCTCGAATTTTTATTTTTTTTTCACTGCGAGTTTTTCGATAACGCGCGGTTGTATACATTTGTAATTGTAGAATAAACGCGTAACACAAAAGCGTAAACTGCACATTGCCGCAATATTAATATAAATATTACCGATGTAATTTGCGATAAATCAGGTTTCCATAAACCGACGCGATATATTTATCGTTCGCGAGAGTTTACGTTAGCGAGAGAATTGTACAACGGCGAGATACACGGTATTGATACTTATCGGGAAATATATGCGTGTCGCGTATAATAACCGACAAAGAAAACATTAATAAAATATACCATGCATCAATTTTTGCACACAGTGTAAATTACTTTGCGAAGACGCGTCAAGAGAGATGGCGAGAGAGAAATGCTCTTCAACAAAAATATGCAGTATCGAAATATCGAGCAGATTTATCGCACAATAATCGAAACTTTATCGTTTCTTTATCGTTTTCATTATACACGTTATCAACTTACTCGCATCACAAATTTTTTACAACTGTTTAACTCGTAAGTAAATGTGTAAGAAATCAAGCTGACACTTGTGTTTTGCTCTAATTTAAAAAAAAACTATTATTTACATTAAACAACTATCATTATACATTAAAACATATCTTTTAAATATAGACTTTTAATTCTTCGTGGTCAGATCTAAAAAATGACCTACGAGTTAGTCAGACCGGATCTGTGAGACCCACGCGAATTTAAGATCGAACATCTTCGCGAAAAATCAATATTGTTCTAATTTCTTTTTTTTGAATCAAAAGTTTCAGCACTTCTGCGTCGATACAAAAAAACAAATAGAAAAACTTTCTAGTAGTTACAAAGATATATAAGCGTTTAAAAAACTAATTTTTTCTGTAAACGCCGATGCGCAATTTCTGAGTGACGTTCAAAATGCATAATGTTATGATTAATTACATATATCAATGTATAACACACCTGCAGAAAAATAAAAGTAAAAGAGTGTTTGTTAATACAATTATGCGTTCAATTGTGTATAAGAGATTAGTAAGCACGAAAGTACTAGACGCAATTATAAAAATATTAGGACAATCTCGTTTTTTTACGACGGTCGATAGAGTGTTCCTGTATGTCAAGCACGCGTCACTGATAATCGCATATCAGGCCATTTGTTATGCGGCAAATAAAAAGTGTCGAAACCGGTGCCTGAAAAAGCGCGCGGATCGTTGGTGTGTAATTTGTCCGTCGGATAATGCGATGTTAATAGAATGGTGTATTGGGGTACACCGACCCCATAAATCATCATTAATTTGGCAGAGCCATTCAATCGCCGTACTGCCGAACCTCTTCTCCTTCTCATTCTTTTTTTCTTTCTCTCTCTCTCTCTCTCTCTCTTTCTCTCTCTCTCTTTCTCTCTCTCTCTTTTCACCGAACGATCTTTCGGATCGTCTACTCTCCGCTTCGTGCCGGCTCCTGGTCGGTCGGAGGGTCGAACGCGCGCTCGTAAAACGAGGGCCCTTTCCGATGACCGCTGGTGAACGTGGCCGTCCGCGAAATTGCTCCTCTATTTTGGTAAACCTCCCGCGCACACGCTCCCGTGTGCGCCTTTTTGTTTCCGTGTGCTTCACCGGCTCTGACCGTCTTTTTCTTTCTTCATCTTGCGAGTGGTTCGGTTCGGCTTTCTGACTGACGATAGTATATGATTATTAACTGCAGCCGAGTTCGCGCTATAAAACCTCACCCATTGCGGTTGCTGATCTTTTTCCCGATGTTTTATTTACTTTATTGTATTTTAAGTTTGTGTCGGTACGCAACAAAAAAAAACGTTATTGTTAGTAGTATCAAACTTTTTATCATTCGATATTGTCTCGCAAATAGCAACGAAATCTATCAGCGCTAAAAAGTAGCAGAGCTCATATTAGTGATCTAAGTAATGGACTCTTAACGCGACAGGTGTGTTCTTAAATAGCTCGTAGCAGTCAGTAATGAACGACCCTCGTTGACCCAGAGCGGATCAGGTACTTAATTTAAGTGGGATATACCTGGGCGAGAACTGGGAGAAAAATGAGATGCCACAACAGCGCGAATTAGAGCACTCGATCGAAACCATCTTATAAATCCCGGTCTTTTTCTTTTCATCGAGAAAAATTTTTCTTTTTTTTTTTTTTAAGAATCACGCGTTGCGAAGTTCTCAATTGTGGCGCTTTCACCGATCGATAAGTCAACGGGATGAGTCCGACGCATTTGTAACAACGTGCGTCGACTCGCCTCGCGGTCGAATATGGTGAAAGCGGTTATATTCCGAAATTTTTGCACTCATCGACCTGTCGACGTCGAGCGACATGATTGGCGGAATCATCGCCAGTACTTTTCGTATTGAAAAAAAGCGGCAGGAGAAGAGAAGGAAGGGAAACGCGCAGGAGGAGGATAATGCCACGGTTAGCAAAGAGAAAGAGAGAGAAAGAGATAGTGAGGCAATGAGGAGAGAGAGAGAGAGTGAGATAAAGAGAATGAGAAGGAGCAAGAAAGACAGCAAAGTTTCGGTCCCGAGGAAGGGGAAAAGAAGAGTACGAGGCTCGTGTTTCCGGCCGGGTGAACAACAATGCCCGCAGACAAATGAGCATCCCGCCTCCATTGTTCGCCTGATCGGCACGGCGGCGCAGCCTCTCCCCGGGTTCCGCTTGTGCACTGCCCCGGACCTCTCCACATCGATGTCTCTCTCTCGTTTTCTTTCTCTCTCCTTTTCTCGTCGGAGGCCCACGTCGTTCTCCAACACCCGGTTGGGGGGTCCTCGATCAACCTGATGCGGGCCAACACCGATTAAACATCGCTGCTTCGTCGAATCTCCGTCAACGGGACTCTTCTCTCCGCTCCTCTTTTTCGCCTCCGCCCCCTCGGCCCCCGGTTTCTGCTGCTCCTTTTGTGCTGTCTCCCGATCGCCTCTCTTGTTCTTTCCCCGTGCTTTTGTTTCCGCGTGTTCGCTGCCTCTCGTGTCCCGCCCGTTTCTTCTTCTTCTTCTTCTTCTTCTTCCATCGCCGTGTCGTCCATTACGCCCCGAATAACGGAGTAATAGAGTGCGAAATCAAGATCAGGCGTGCGGACGACTTTCGTTCAACGTGTTGGAATTATTATACGCGAATTACGTGATCGTGAAAATGTCGTGTTAAAATTAAATTTAAATCGAATCATTATTAAAGAACTCAATCTCGTTTTGAAAATAAAAATCTTCTTGCGTCTTCTATTTCAAAGCAATATCAAACGTTATCGTCGTCTGCGATCGCGTCATAAAATATTACCGTAACACTCTATTAATTTTAGCCCCGAGTCTTCGATATGCTATAATTGAACCTATGTCTCGTCTCTCAACATTATACACATGTCGGGAATTAGATTCTGATATTATTCTGACATTAAGTATTCTGACTTAATGACGGGCTGAGCACATGACCGATTTTAACCTTCTTAATAATTATCTTCTTAATAATTATCGCAACTCGACAATGAGTCAGGGATTTTGGCCTTCGCAATTCAGATCCTATTGTATCTTCAATGTATATCGCGTTATTTATGTAATATATATCAAAATGTGATGACGGAAGGGAATTCGCGGGAGAATTGCAACACAGACGTGGTTATCGAATTGTTTTTATGGGATTACACGTTGCGTCATATAACGCGCGGACATGGGGGTGCGGTTTTCGATGGCCGATTTCCGGCGCAATCCTCGATCCGGAGACTTACGAGACAATGGACCGTCGTTCGCGAAGGAGACAAATGGTTTGCGCGTAATGGCACGAGCAAGAAAAAAAGAGCGCAGGATCGTAGCGTGACGGAAACCGTTTCTGCGAAAGATACAATGTCGCTCGTGATTATTATCCATGAAAAGTGACGCCGACTGAATCAACGATTAAGCGGGTTTCCGGTCATCTTTTTGTCTATTATTTATTATCTTTTATCTCATATTTTATCTTACTATCTAATACATACTCGTATGAAAAATTTCTTCAAATAAAATCGATTTTCCGTTGGGTAAGGGGCTGACGCGACCTGATCGGTGCGTAGCCGACTGACAATAAGAAGACGACGCTGGCTCGGGAGACCAGATGTCGCGTATACATAGATTTAGGATCCGCTTGGTTCATTCATGGCAGCTCCCGTGGCAGCGAGCACCTTGCTCAAAACAACGTCGACCTCCTGGACCAAGGAAATCCGATACACCGGCACACGGTACCTATCTCTCTGTTGAGATGCGCGCTACTCGTCCATATTCCGGTCCGCGCGCGTTCCAATTCCGTTAAACAACTGACGACTTACGTCCGAATCGGCTTTCGTACGTACATGTGTTCCGGAAGTACAAACGTAATTCCCTGCCAATCAATCTTCGCTATTTTTCGAAGGCGCGATCGGCGGGTCGTTAGTTTTACAAATTAATATTTTGATGTTTTTTAGCACGTATTCAACAACTGAGCACAATACATGGAAGAAGAAAAGACGCAAACAATGTAGAAAGAAAACAGAAAAAAGTGTTATGTGAAATGAACCAGGCGCCTAGAGAAATTGATGTAAAATATGAACAGAAAAAAAATCATCTATAACAAAACTCCACAAACACAAAATTCTCCATCAATTAAGTTGTACGTTTCAATAAGATTTCGTTAAATGACGGTTTGATATAAAGCCTTCACAAGTAATTAAGAATATAAGTTGATTGCTGCACATAGAAAATAAATTTGACTTTTTTCATCTAGTTTGGTAAAATCTTCCGTAAATCTCCTTTATCAATCGAATATTATCCAAAATAAACTTGAAACGTGATTTCTGCAGTTCCTACAAATTAATTATAATTACAGTATCAGGTTGCTCTTTAAACCCTGATGAAGTGAGCTGTAATGTTCACGAAACGTCGGTATAAAAATGACACTAACGCGGTTCAACATTATTGCAATCTATATACGTACCTGTACATTGTATTTAACTGCAGTATTATAGAGTAAAATAGCAGTTTCTAAAGTAATCTTTTGCTTAAGCATCTGAATACACTTATTTTTTAGCTTGGTCTCTAAGTATGAATCAGCTAAGGCATATAAATCTGTAAAAAAATGTTACTTTTAATCAGAGTAACATAGTAATAACACACATAATATATGATACAATTAAATATAATAATAAAATATACAGTAGTGCATTGGCGCTTCTCGGTTCCGCGAGTGGCAAAATATCGAGGCAGGTATTATTCCGAGAATTGCAGGCCTGTTATCTCTGATTGGCTCGACCGCTGCCGCGGAGTCATTTCCACCAATTCGCACAAAGCTTCGCCTCGGCGAAGCACGTCCAGGAATTGGTGAAGATGACTTTCGGCAAAATATTAAAGCAAAAATGTGGCAAATTAGCAAGGCACTACTGTATATGTTCTGATATAACTGAAAAATCACACTTGAAATTATATACATGTAAGTATATTATACAATAATATATTTAAATTGAAAACTTACCTATTAGTTTTTCCCAAGACAGATCGATTTTTCCAGTATATAAGTACTTCTATATAAGAAAACTTCTATACACATCATAAGAAAACTGATCATGAATCATGACACTATCGGAAATCAAACATTATGTAAGACAAAGTAATCGCGGAGCAAGATCAAAAAATTTTTGTATATAAAATGTATTTTTGTAAATAAAAATACTACTAATATTCTCTGGTTTGTAAATGCTTACTCCTGATTACTTTCTTTCCATGTATTTTGGAACATCCCACATAGCATCGTTAGTAGCACAAACGTTTCCGCGATGGGTTTTCCGAAACTTAGCAACGTTTCATTAAAAGTCTCTAAAACGTCGTAGTAACGTAGCGGAAACGTCGAAATGTCCGCTTTTTAAG